>JBCEWC010003701.1:0-29360 GCA_038996855.1 Solanum aculeatissimum
CAATTTGAAAGATGTTTCATCATAAATCATGTAGAAATCCATGAATAAGCCATAATGCAAGTTACCCATGCTTAATTGAATCATGAAAAGGGACATGAAAGTTGATCAATAAGGGTTTCAATAACCATCCATGAATTCAAGTATAAAATCAAGTTTAAATCACCTAATAACTATAGCACTCAAGTCCCAACACTAATCTACAACAATATTGGAAGAACCCATAACTAATTAAAAACTTGAAATCAAATTTAAAGGGTTAGGGTTCTTAGGATCTTCAAGGATGAAAGAGAGTCCCACGTACCTTAATTTCACCAACTAATTGCAAGGTCAAACTTAGTCAAGGTCTCTTCCCCAATTTCTACAAGCTTACTTCAATGGGGGCCAAGAGAGTCTTAGGCTTTCAAGAGAGAGTTTAGGAGAGTTTGAATGGATGAATGAGGGTTTGGGGAATGTTTTAGGGGATTAGGAGACCTTAGGGTACCAAAAAGGGGCTTAAGAAAATGTTAAATCATAAAAATATCATTAATAAAATGTAACTTTCCGAGACTAAGAAATGTGAGACGGCTTCTACAGTTCCCGTCCCACAGTGCACGAGCCGTTGAACCCTCCATCTCACCATCCTTAGCCAAATTTTCAGTGCGAACTCTCGGAGGACTTTTTGTAACACTTCACGGACACTTTTGAAGGACCGTTTGGAGGTTGAATGGCCATGTGAGGGTCCCGTGTGACCAACCTTAGCCTCCCAGTCTTGTCCATGGCTTAGCCTAGCTACTGTCCTACTTAACGGGACAGTCACAGACCGTTTGGGCTCAAACGAGCCGTTCAAGGTCTCGTGGTCCTACACTTGTCTTAGGGGTGGTTCCAGGCCACCCCTAGCTCACTGGAAACCTTGAGCACCCCAAACGGACCGTACAAAGTTTCACGGTCCGTGTCCCTGCCCTTAGCCACTTTTCTGAGCCTATCTCCAATGTCTTCCGAAATTCAGACAGTCTCCCTGTTTGGGCCATATCACCCCCATCCGAACTCCAAATGGAGTGAAACCAGTTTCGTTGCGAAGCTAACTCAAAGATATTCAATTGTATATGTAGAATACCACATGGTTAATCCCACATCAAAAGTTGTGAACATTTGAAGTACACTGCCAAAATTGTCCCTCTATGCCACCAACTAGCCCATTTTGCATTCGGCCACTTAATATCCACCCGTGGCTACCAAAACTCAATCATGACCTATAGTACATCATATAAGACCAATCATAAGGAGATTTCAAAATTATTTGAGTTGTTACACAAGCTAGGTCCTAGATGTCACATAGTGAATGAGATCCTCAGGGGAACCCCAAACTATCCTTCTTAGCTATCATAAGTATATGTGGGTAATGAGTAAGATACATAATCAGAAGCTAAGACATAAACATAAATTTGTAGCATAAGAGCACATGAATTACAAAAGTCATAGGATCCATACATCATGTCCAAGAAGCCTTTAAGTAATAGACTAGGAAGGGGCTAAAATATGTCCCTAGCTTACCTTCAATGAAATAAAAGATAGCCTCAAGTATAACATGATAGCTTGATGATATTAGGTTTCATCCTCGAAGCATGAGGTCTCACCCAATTAGGTTCTAAAGCCACAAGGATGAGGAGGTGGATACTCACCTATTCCCCCCCTTGTGAAATAATATATGCATAAAGTATGTGTTAGTACGTTTGAATATACTCAGTATGTAAACATGGAATAGAGTGATATGCATAAGATACATAACCAAGTAATGCATGAGCAAGGGGATAAGCAGAAGGAATCACATACCAATATGCCATGAATGTAGTGATGCATGATACCATAATAAATCTACATATATGGGACATCGTTGTAGCCAACTCTCACGATCCAAACCTAGGGCCTAGGCGTGACATGGCGAATGGAGATCCCAAAGGTACCCCAAACAAGCCTCATAGTATACATAAAGAACATCATTGGTAGTTACAGAAAACAAGTGGAAACTAAGAGATAGGGATTAAGGGTCAATCAACTTAAACATAAGAAGTAGATATAAACGATGCATACATGATCAAAATATCCAACAATAAACTCTAAAAGCATAAATAGGGTGAGTGGCTTAGACATGTCTTAAGCTCACCCTCAACATAAAATTAGTAGAACAAAGTATCAAAGTCATAAAAGAATAAGCTAGATAGATAAGGGGCTATTGCTCTCGAAATTTGAGGCCTCTATTTTTTCATCTTCAACATCTATTCTCACATGATCTGATAGATTAGCCATTATATCCACCAAAACCTTCACCTTCGCACAACTTAGATGAATTTTATTGATTGTGGCCATGTCAACATATAAGGGTGTCTATTATTGACGCCAAAGAAAACAAAGACTCATGTAGTATATGGGAAGAAGATTTGGGAAGTAGAACCAAGCAATGGATTTTGCAGTCTCCTCCTAATTTTAAATCATGAATCATACAGTAGAGGCCTCATTTGGTATGAACTTCCGTCTTTTGAATTGATGTAATATGCATCCTTAGAAGTAATATCAATTAAATCTTCCTTTAAAGATAATATTTTATCAATACATATTTCTTATGAAATAAACTACTTTGACAACCGACAATGTCAAAACACTAATTTTCTAAAAAGCACTAGAAACTCATATGAGACCTCCTAACACAAATTGTAAAAATATTTTGGACCTACTGGAATAATCAAATCATCAATTCAAAGTTGGCTTGACCAACTATTGATTGTGGTCAACCTAAAAGTCTTTGAAATACTAGAAACTCTATCAAGAGTCCAAACACTTTTCAAGCATCTCAAAATCCATGTAAATCACCTAATTAAGTTATAAATTACCCTTCGAATCTAATGAATTTATCAAAACTCAAAATTGATCTCATAATCCTAAAATGTTGACTTGGATCAAATTTCAAAAAATAATTTTCCTTCTTTAAAATGCATTGGACCACTTTGAGAACTGCACCACCCATTCCCGCAAGTCATAATAAGCATCATGACATTATTAAAAGAATCAAACTAAAATAATAAATTCAAAAAAATGAAACAACTATACACATCATACCACTTTGGCTTTTTAAAAAAAATTAAATATGGCCTTTGAGCCCCTTTTATTAAAAATCAAACAAGCTACTCCATGTTATTTGGCTCAAACAATTTATTCCCTTTCTACCGGTCTATTAAAGAGTTAATATATATAGAAATCCCCCCCACTAGTACATATGTTTCCTAACCCTATATTTCTCTATACTCTACTCCTTGAGATGTGTCTGGAGGCTGCTCTAATTATATCCTTTTGTTTTCTTCAACTCTGGGTGCTGAATCACCTCATCTCTGATGTCTTTTTGGGTTCCTGTTGCTTGCATGTTTCTCTCACGTAGTGGATCCTTCTTCTCTCCTCTGTTAATACTCCATTGTCTGCTTTTCTAGTGCAAGAAGTGTTCTTTGTTTCTTCTATTCTCTCGTCTTTGTCACTGGTGTTCTCCCTTTTTAGTTTCTTCATTCTTGAAGGCGTTTTGTGAAAAGGAAGACTGAGGTCTTTGAACCTTACATTTGTTGAACTAGGTATACCTCTTTTCTCTTCTTCCTTTTTGTTGTTGCTTTTCTTCCATGCTTGACTCCATTTTTCTTGTAGTTGAAGAGGTGTACGAGATGCCGAAGATGATCATGTCCTCTTCTTTCAAGCTTTTTTTCTAGTGTCGGGAGCATATTTTCTTATTTGATTCAAACCCTCCTTTTTGGTTAGAGCCTTTTTGTAAACTCTGAATGACACTTTAGATCTTGCTATTCGTCTATGATGTATATGCTCCACTTTATTGGAGAAAGCCTTTGTAAATATGTTGGTTGTAACTCCCCAACCTGACTCTTGCCTTATGTTAAAATTAGTCTCCATGCTTATTTGTTTTAGTAGATCTGATCCTCAGTGTTGGTATTGGTGCCCTGTCTAATTTATGTCTGGCCCCATATCCCCTTGGAAGTTGTTGATTAGAGTTGGATGTTATAAATTCTCCATAGGTTAAAGCTAGATTAGCCAATTTATCTTATAACTGATTAGCTTCTCTATAGATATGTCTGATAACAACATTTGTTTCTCTCATCGACTGATTTATTTCTTTAATGTATTCAACTAATTATCATGGGATTTTCCACTGTTTTGTTAATATCTTCATTAGACAGAGGGAATCTATCTCAATGATAATACTTTGTAGCTTTAATCTCTTACAACATCTCATCCCATTTAAAATACCAATAGCTTATACCTCCACATTGGTTTTGTATCCTATTTCCTTAGCTTCTTCATAGATGATGTTGCCTTGCTCCTCCTTTAAACAAAAACCATTAGAGCTCTGTCTAGGATTACCCTAGAAAGCCCCATTAGTATTACATATGATCCAACCACTTTGGAAAAAATTTGATTTTATAGGGCAATAATGTAGCATAGGTTTATAATTAATTATAAACTTGACCATTACCTCCCAATCTTATGGCATATGAAACCCTAGATATCTGAAATTGATGAAATAAAATATAATTTTCTTACATTGATATATTAATTCATTAAGAGTAGTATCTTTTTTATATCTTCTCTTATTTTTTTATTTTCTTAACTTCCACATCACAAATAGTGGTATTGCCTTGAATATTGTTTGAAGCTTTGTTGATCCATCCTTACTCCATCATATGATTATTAGTTATTGTAAATGTACATCCTCTAGGCTTATACCTACACACGAAGAAAAGTACTTCCATAGATTTTAAACTATGGAAGTTGTTAGAAAAAGATTAGATATCGTCTCCTGCTCATACTACTCACAACAATAACACATAGATACTATGTTGCTTCTCATTCTCTTAAAATTATCATTTGTTGTCACTCTTCTCTTACAAACCCTCCATTGAAAGAAGCTGATTTTAAAAGGAACCCTCGCATCCAGATGTTCTTCACCCAATTCAGTTCCTTTTTTTTCTTCTCACACACTGAAAATCAAACTTAATTGAGAATTCCCCGTTGTCATTTGCTATCCACCATGGTTTATCCACACTATTCTCCTTTATAATTGGCTTAATTTTCTATGAAATATACTCCAACATTTCCTGTGAAAGCACTTCATTCAATTTCACCATATAGAAATTGTCTTGTTTAATGAAATCATTGACTTTCTAATCCTGTTCCAACCCATTTTTCTCCAAGAAATATAAAGGTCTTTGATTGGTCCAACTATCAAACCAACAACTCACATTACTAGATTTGAGTTTCCACCAAATGTCTTGTTCCACTTTCTCTATGATTGCCACCGTCTTTTTTCCAAACCAATGACCCACTCTTAGCTTTGGCAATGCAAGGATGTTCTCTTTTATAATGTTTGTTCTTCATGAAACTGCTCCAAATTGAGTTCTTAGATATAATGAACTTCCACCATAATTTAGCAAAAAGTGTCTTAGATATATCCTTCAATGATTTGAAACTCAAACCCCCTTTCATTTGGGGATAACATATGTCCTCCTATTTGATCCAGTTTTTTCCTTTCTCACCACCCAGTTTACTCCAAACAATAAGGAGAATATCTTCTACATTTGCTCTATTACTTTCTTTGGAGAATTCAACAATGACAATAAATATATAGGCATTGATTGTAAAACATGAATGATTAGAATATATTTTCTTCCAAATGATAGGAACTAACTAAATCAACTTTTGACTCTCTTTGATATCTTTCTCATTAATTCTTCATAGTTTACTGATATCACTTTTCCATATCCTACTAGACATCCCAAGTATATAAATGGAAAATTTTCTATTTGTAACCAATCAGCCTTTCCAGTCTCATAGAACTTACAATATGAGTCTTCTCATGAATATAGAAGGCACTTTTGCGCTTGTTTATCAACTGTCCCGACACTTTTTCGTACTCACTAAGCACCTCTATTATTTTAATCATTGAGTATTTATTCCCTAACCTAACGATAATAGTATCATTTGCATAAGACAAATAATTTATCTTTGGACTCCACTTTGGTAAACTATTTCAAATATAATCCTTATCCTGGAACAAACCATTTAGCTTCCTCGACATCACTTCAACTACTATGATAAATAATATTGGAGATAATGAGTCCTCTTATTTAACCTCTCATGATGATTTAAAGAATTCATAATCCTATCCATTAACCAGTACTGAGTACCAATTATTACTGATAATCCTTCACATAATATCTATTATTATTTCAGTAAAGCCAAATTTTCTCATCACTTTAGTAATGTAGATCTATGAAATTCTATCATGTGCCATAGTCATATCTAGTTTGACCACCACATTATGATTTTTTCTCGTCAAATTGATATCCTTGATAATCTCTTGTGCTAACAAGACATTTTTCGCAATATTTCTTCCTTTGACAAAGTCAGTTTTGTTAGGTGAAATAATTTTGGGAATCATCTTAGCCATCCTTTCAAGTGACATTCTGGACAAGATCTTATTTGAGAAATTACTCAAATAGATAGGTCTCAAATCTACAAGTTGCTTTATGTTCTCCTTTTTTAGAATCAAAATCAAGTTTGTATGAACAACAAATCATGGAATCTGATGGCCCCAAAAGAAGGCTTTTATCATTTTAACCATATCTTCTCCTATAATATCCCATCATTTTTGAAAAATAATCCTAAAAATTCATTTGTCCCCCTGTACTTTCTCCATTAAGCTGAAACACCACATTTCTAACCTCCTTTGAAGTGAGAAGTCAAACCAAATTCTTATTTTCCTCTTCTGTGATCAGTTGCAGAATCACCTTCAACATGATGTAGTTATTATCACTATTTTCTTGTCTAAACTACTTCTCAAAGAAAAAGATTTTTTCTGCCTCAATATTTTCTCTTGTTGAGATGACATCACCTTAAGCAGTTTGAATCTTTACAATATTTAGGCTTTTTATTTTTCCATTCACATAAGAGTGAAAAAATTAGTGTTTGTCTCTCCATCACTAAACCAATTCATTTCTGACTTCTGAATTGATTTAGAGAGGGAGAGAGAATTTTCTAAGCTCTACATTAATCTTTTTCAAAGCTTCCCAATTCTCCATTGATGGATGCATCTCCAGTTGAATTTTTTTTTACCTTGATTTCATTTTTTATGGTAAAAGTTTTTAGAAAAATATTCCCAAATATATCTTTGCTCCACATTGTCATTACCCTTTTTTAACTTTTTCAGCTTTTCATAAAAATTTGTAAATAGTTCACCCATAAAATCAATCTTCCAGTTATCTTTCACAATCTGTTGAAAGGAATGGTGTGTTGTCTAGAAATTTAAAATTTTAAAAGGTTTTTGGATGGGTTCCTCTAATGAATTACACCTAACATGTAAAGGAGCATGGTTTGATCCTTGTCTAATCAAGTGATGCACTATACCAGAGGAAAAATATTAAGAAATTCTTGATTGACAAGAATTATATCCAGCCTTTTAAAGATACAATCCTCCTCTACTCTTCCATTCCACCATGTGAAGAAACTTCCTATAAATTTCATCTCCACCAAAGCGCAACTACTTATACAATTTGCAAAGATTATTGCGTCCATCGTTGTAAACGACAATCCACCTTACATTTCCTCTTCCTCTAAAATGACATTAAAATCCCCTTTAATTACCCAGGGCAAGGAATTTGAGTCAACCAAAACTTGCAATTCCTCTCACAATTCTAATCTCTTCATTTCCACACACCTAGCATACGCTATTGAAATATTAAATTCTTTTTGAATGTAAGAAAAAGTGAATGTCATTTGTTGTCCAGCATCTTCTATATCTCTACACACCTAATCATCATTCCAAAAACTTCTTATTTTTGCTGACCTATTGCAAAATGCATTTTGAAAATCCAGCTTTCTTTTGTAATTTTGCAATTCACTCTCTAGCTGAAAAAAGCTCCATTAATGCTATGAAAGAGTATTTATGTCTTTTGTTTAGATCTATTAATCTGTCAAAAGCTTTTTGAGTTTTCATATAGATCTAATATTCCAAAAAAAAAATAGTCTTTCAATCATCTAAACAGTATCAGAAGATTATTCCTTACTTAATGCTCCTTGTTTTAACCTATAAAGGGATTGTAGCTTGGTTCCTTTTAGTTTCACTCCTTAGGACTTCAGCTTCTCTTGGTGATAAGTCTCCTTGTATCACTATATTATTGGCATTCTCCTCTATACCTTCATTCTCTTCCTCTTCCCTTGCTTGAGTCATTTCCTCTATGGGCACCTCATAA
This sequence comes from Solanum aculeatissimum, assembly GCA_038996855.1. Taxonomy (NCBI): domain Eukaryota; kingdom Viridiplantae; phylum Streptophyta; class Magnoliopsida; order Solanales; family Solanaceae; genus Solanum; species Solanum aculeatissimum. The sequence goes on from JBCEWC010003701.1 coordinate 8,274, forward strand.
AGTTCAAGAGGCTCATTCTCCTGAATATAGCTTGTATATTGACCGATGTCTGTTCGACCTCCCTCAAATTCTCCTCTGACTTTTGATTGTCCTCCTCTTTTAATTCTTTCTTTTCCTTATTGGTACCCCGTAGATCTGAAGCATTCTTACCAAACTGTGATAATTCCTCCTGCCCTACCATTTTCCTTGTACCACTTTTAGGATTCTGTTTTTCTGTTCCTCCATCAATTTTCCCTATATTTCCACCCTTCTCATATTTCACATTCACCTCTCTTGTTTTCCCTACCCCCTTCTCTCCCTCCTTGATGAATTTTTCCTTGACCTATTCCTTTTTAGTGAGTATTTTCTCTTTCTTTTCCCTAACAGTTTATTCTTTCTGTGTTCTATCTTCTTCTTCAACATCCAAGACCTCAAATTGGTTATTGGTCCCCACTTTAGTTTGATCCTTTTGAATATTTTTTGGATTCCATACTTGCCTTTGCCTTCCACGTACTTGATTCCATCCACCATTGTTTCTTCCTGTTATTTTTTTTTGTCCTTGTTCTCTCTTTCTTCATTAGTCTTATTGTAATGATCTTCCCTCCCTTTTTCCTCGTTGTTAGCCTTCTCCTTTTGTGTTCTTGAGAAAAGATACAGATGCAGTATATAAAAATCTTTCTTTGGATGTCCTTGAATCTTGCAATTTTTACAATATTTGAGAACATGATGATAATTAATGTTTCCATCTTTCCTCAACCTCTCCTGATTTTGGCCTTAGGCCCACACTAATTCTTTTCGGAAAATCCTTGAGTAAATCAACCTATACCTTCAACCTCACACAACTAGGTCTTATCTGATTACAGGTCGTCAAATCTACCTGTAAAGGTTTACCTACAACCACTGCTAGCGAGAAAATAGCTTCTTTTCCAAAGAGATTTTGTGGCAAAGTAGAAAAAGATATCCATGCTATTGTTGTTGTTGTTTCTTCCTGTGGATCAAACATCAGGTCCCACTTTAATGTCCTCATCGTATATGTCCACTTTTTATAATTATATATAAAAAACTAATTTTGATAGCAGTTTAACATTATCCTCCATTGTCGTGCTCTGATCAATATATGCCTATTGTAAAAAGGCCAATATTACATTCCCCTCGCAGTTCACATTGTTTTTGTATCAATCGCCTTAACTCACTAAAGTCATGCCATCCATATAAAAATTTGTCTATGGCAGTATATTGCAAATTCTCATTCATCATCATCTGTTCAACCTCCTACTCCTCCCATATTATATATGGCTCTCCATGCAAATAAGCAATTGGTGTCATAGGTATTGGTTTGGTCATAGTTTGTGGGGGTTGCAAAACATCCACGTGATTGAGTTTCATGTTAGATTCTCTATGGACTATGTGGTAATCAACCCCAGTGGGGGGCTGACCAGTTGATTCAGCGGCCATTGCCACCGGAATTGGGTTTAGGGTTTTTGCTTTCTAGAGAGGGTTTCTAAGATATGAATATTAAGTATACCACTTTGGCTTGGCTATAGTTTTTGTTTATTTTTTCCCTCTGGGTAAGTTGCTACATGATAAATTGGTTAATACTCACTGGCATTTAATATTAACATTGATTTAAGTAATTTAATAAATTAAGAATATATGTTAATTATGTGTAATTAAGTCATAATCATAGAAGTCTTAAGTTCAAAATATGACATGCATACATATATCTAATGTAAGCAAATAAATTTTTATTTTTCAAAATTTGTCCAACTTAAACAATTAAGGAAATAATGCAAGTATTTTATTTATTGCCAAGGTAAAACTTAAATTTTGTAGAAATAGATGGATGACATATGCATTTCAGGCAGAGTGTTTGTTTAAAGTGTACTCTCTCCATTTACGCAACTCACTCTGTGTGCATGCGACCTTTGTGTAAAGCAACGACCATTTTCTCCTACATGGGTTGGCTATTATCCACTGCAAAGCCGAAAAAAGAGCCTCTCCCATCTTTCATGACACTTACCTATCAAATAAATAGTAAACGGCAATGACCTTTTTGTTACATCAATAGAGTGTTATATAATTCACATCAACTTCCTATTAAATCCATTCAAATTGTTTATCTAATTCCTTAATGTTTAATAGCTTTACACACTAAAAAAAGTTTGTAACCCAAATCTGTCACTTTCTAGAGACTCTGCATGGAACTTCCAAACAAAAAGTTGTTATAAGACTCGAAAAAAGAGCAGGCCACTAAAAGTAGAAATCTTTCACGGACCCCATTTTTACCCTTTTCTTCATCTTGCAGAAAATAATTGGAGAAGAGAAAGTGTTGAAGTTGGCAGATTGTTGTACATGTATGGTATAGAAAAATCATAATTAAATGGACTCCTGAAAATTTCCTCATCACGGGTTGCTACAAAACAAGATTTTGTCTTTAATTACTATACTACTCTTATGCAAGTCTTTTCTACTTCTTCCACTCTATAAATAACCATCCTTTCCTAACATTAAAATTTGCTTCCTAGCGTCGTTGTATTCATTCTCTTTGTTTAGAGAGGTCTTGAAGAACAAAGTAATGGCCTTTGCATCTAATACCCGGTGTTCTATTTTCTGCTGTTTCATTCACATTCTTGGATTCATATTTAGCTCTTTTTTCTTAGAATTCAAGCCAATTTTGGCACAGAACTCCCCTGTTTTCGCTTGTGATATCACGAGCAATCCTGGTTTAGGGAATTTAACATTTTGTGACGCGTCTTTGACTGTGGAAAACAGAGTGAATGATCTGGTGCAGAGATTGACATTGTCAGAAAAGATTGGATTTTTGGTGAATGGTGCAGGTGGTGTTAGTAGGCTTGGGATACCAAAGTATGAATGGTGGTCTGAGGCCTTACATGGAGTTGCATATACTGGTCCAGGAGTACATTTCTCTAGTCTTGTTCCTGGTGCCACTAGCTTCCCTCAAGTCATTCTCACTGCTGCTTCTTTCAATGTCACCTTGTTTCAAGCCATTGGAAAGGTAATCTGTGACCTTATATTTTATTCCATTCTTTTGCGGTTTTTCTAGATTTTTGGTTTAGTACACACTGTTAGAGTGTTAGTAAGACTTTCTTGCATATTCATTTCATAGAAGAGATAACTAAGGTAACTGTCTATGATATGTACGGCTTAGTTACATGAAAATCAGGAAAGTTATAATAGGTTAACATGCACTTGACACGTAAAAATTATTCACATTATTCGTCTATTTAAGCTAAATCATTATTATCTTGATGAAACTTGAGCTCCAATCATCCTTGTACTCATCCGTTTTAATTTGTTGTCTAATTTTGAGGTGACATAGAGTTTAAGAGAATAAAAAAAAAGAAAATCAAATTCTATTGTCTCGAATTAAATCATGTACCAAAAGGTCCTCTAATTTTGTTGTTTTAAACATGTCACCTGAATAATTAAAATTAAAATTTTATCCTATTTTTCATGAAATAGATTAAAAAGGAAAATAAGAGAAAAAAATCCAAAAGGAAATAGTATATTTCTTTGGCTAGTAATGTTTTCCAAATACATTGTCTTTCATCTTTATTTATGAAAGTAAATTTGTTCAAAGACGTGTATTTTTTGGCCATTTCTGTTCAAATTTTTTGAAACTGACCTGATTTTGTGGGAGTAACCGGGTATATTGAATTTTCTGTTTTGAATATTTTTTAAAATTGATGGAATTTCTTTTATAAATAAATGCCGACAGAAAGTGAAGTCCAATTCTTTACGTACGTTGCCGTCGGTACCATTATTTCAATATCATCCTTTTATTCCAGCTTTTCTATTTAAAGCATTGGTTGGATTTTTGGAAAATGACAGACGTTTGCCCAGTTTTAGGGATAATATATGATTAGATGTCGCCTTCTGAACGTTAAGTTGATTTTGATTTTTTCTTTTCTTAAAAAAAAAAATTAGTCATTCGTCTTTGTGCAGTAGCTAAGTAGCAATTTTCAGTTGATGGAATTTAAATCATCAGAGGCATTCAGAGCTAGTTTTTTTAATAATTAAACAAAATTGATTAAATTAAACGTATGCATTATGCAAATGTGAAGAATGATTCCAGTTTGTAAAGTGGTTTTCTTACGTCAGGTTATTTCATTCGCTTGTTTATTTTGGTTAAGATCTTTTATCTTACACCATCTGAGGGAAACATCAGTACAGATGCGTGAACCAAACAATTAGGTTATTCATTAAACTGATCCCTGAAATAGCCCTTTTCTCTTTGAAATCAAAATTTTGTTAGGAAATATGAGGATTTACTTTAATTATTTACAACTCCTGGAGAACAGTTGAGAGTAGCATTAAAAAGAAAAAGAGTAGCATATCAAAAAGTTAATTCCTGTAGGTATAAATGCGCCAGAGAGAATGTTAAAGTAGATTCAATTGAACTCATCATTTTTAATGTAAACCATTGATATAAACATGAAGTACCCTTAAAAGTGGCATTAATAAGGTATTGAACCCATATTTTATAAGAACTAGAAATTTTGAACCTATCAAGTTTAAATATTGAATCGGCCTCTACATATAGGTGGTGTCCACCGAGGCTAGGGCAATGTACAATGTTGGTTTAGCAGGTTTGACATATTGGTCTCCCAATGTCAACATTTTTCGCGACCCAAGATGGGGAAGAGGCCAAGAAACACCAGGAGAAGACCCAACACTCACGAGTAAATATGGTGTAGCCTATGTCAGAGGCTTGCAACTAACAGATGATGGCAACAAACAGAAGCTCAAGGTTGCTGCTTGCTGTAAGCATTATACAGCTTATGATGTTGATAATTGGAAAGGAATCCAAAGATACAATTTTAATGCTGTGGTTAGTCTCTCTCTTTTTGCTAATTAACTTAAATATTTTAGCCATTACTTTTGGCCCATTTTCAGTACTATACACTAACATATAACCTGTTACAAAAGGTTAAATTACAGTGATATCGTATAATAAGAGTAAGATGGTTGCTTTTGTGAGTAGGTAACACAGCAAGATTTAGATGATACATTTCAACCCCCATTCAAGAGTTGTGTAATTGAAGGAGATGTATCCAGTGTGATGTGTTCATATAATCAAGTAAATGGCAAGCCAACCTGTGGTGATCCAGACCTTCTTGCTGGGATTATAAGGGGAGAATGGAAACTAAATGGGTATAATTTGAAGCTTTTTTTGTTTCTGATTTTTCAAAGAATTAGATATATCGATGCACTTATATAAGTTTGCTTAAAACAGATACATAGTCACTGATTGTGATTCATTACAAGAGATTTTTAAATCCCAAAACTACACCAAAACACCAGAGGAGGCTGCAGCTTTGGGTCTAAATTCAGGTGAGCCATTTTCAACTCTTTATGCATGGCCATTTCGGGGATAATGCATTTCAAATTTTACAATCCCAACATTTTTTTCTACCATCACTTTGATGTTAATTTGGCATCAAGTGTCATCAATACTATAAAGAAAATTGGGACAGAGTGAGTACCATTTAGAGCTTAGTCATCAAAATGTATATTCTTGTAATTTTGAAATCTACCCCAAGATTTTATCTATGTATTAGTGGTACCGAAAGAATCTGCTAATCGAACATTTTTCTCTGTGACAGGGGTGGACCTGAATTGTGGATCTTGGCTGAGTACATATACTCAAGGTGCTGTTGACCAAAAACTTGTGAATGAATCGATTGTTAATAGAGCTATCTCAAACAATTTTGCAACACTGATGAGACTTGGATTCTTTGATGGTAATCCAAGAAACCACATTTATGGAAACCTTGGGCCTAAAGATGTCTGCACCCCAGAAAACCAAGAGCTTGCTCGTGAAGCTGCAAGACAAGGGATAGTCTTGCTGAAAAATACTGCAGGATCACTACCTTTAATTCCCACTGCCATCAAATCCTTAGCAGTCATTGGTCCTAATGCTAATGTGACCAAAACCATGATAGGCAATTATGAAGGTACATTTTGGAATCATTATTCAGAACCATTATAGATTTTATTTACTATGATTTCATATCAGACTTGGTTTTTCCAATCCTTTCTGTATATGTCAGGCGTTCCATGCAAGTACACAACTCCCTTGCAAGGTCTAACAGCCTCAGTTGCCACAATCTACAAGCCAGGATGTGCGGATGTGTCTTGCAGCACTGCCCAAATTGATGATGCTAAGCAAATAGCATCCACAGCTGATGCTGTGGTTTTAGTAATGGGATCTGATCAATCTATTGAGAAAGAAAGTCTGGACAGAATTAATATAACTCTTCCAGGACAGCAATCAGTTCTAGCAGCAGAGGTGGCAAAAGTTGCCAAGGGACCCGTTATCCTTGTTATCATGTCTGGAGGTGGAATGGACATACAATTTGCTGTCGACAATCCTAAAATAACAAGCATTCTATGGGTTGGTTTCCCTGGAGAAGCCGGCGGTGCTGCCTTAGCCGATGTCATCTTTGGATATTTCAACCCAAGTCCGTCTCTCATTTCAATTATTAAAAAGGAACAAATTAAGATGTTGGTTTATCTTTCCTTTATTCAAATCATTTCTTTGAAAAAGCACCTTAAATTTTTGAATGGTAACTTGCAGGTGGAAGGCTCCCAATGACATGGTATCCACAATCATATGTCGATGTGGTTCCAATGACAATTATGAACATGAGGCCAGACCCTGCCACAAACTACCCCGGCAGGACTTATAGGTTTTATACTGGTCCAACTGTTTTCCCATTTGGTCATGGATTAAGCTACTCTCAGTTCAAACACCATCTAGACAAAGCGCCGAACATTATCTCCGTCCCTCTTATGGAAAAACATACTTGTCATTTGACAAAGTGCAAGTCTATTGATGCTGTTGAGCAAAGCTGCAGCAATTTGGGATTTGACATTCATCTTAGAGTTAAAAATGTAGGGAAGATAAGTGGAAGCCATACTGTTTTCTTGTTCACTTCACCACCCTCAGTCCATAATGCACCTAAGAAACATTTGTTGGGATTTGAGAAAGTCCATTTGACACCCCAAGGGGAAGGGGTTGTTAAGTTCAACGTAGATGTTTGCAAGCATTTGAGTGTACCTGATGGGTTTGGAAACAGGAAAGTTGCCTTGGGACCACATGTTCTTCATATAGGAGATTTGCAGCATTCCTTGACAGTGAGAACTTGAGCAACTCCTCAACATATTTCTTCTCAAAAGAGAAGGGAAAGTACGATAAGATGAAAAAAATTCCAAATTCGGAATATGTTTACATAATTGTAACAAGTTTTTGAGTTTTTGCTTAATTGTCCATCTTAAGTAGGGAAACAGAGTCTCTACCTTCGAAGATTGGGGTAAGGTCAGCATACACAGTAGTCCCCCAGACCCCACTTGTGGGATTACAGTGGGTATGTTGTTGTTTTCCATCTTATGTACAAGAATCAAACTCTTGAACTGAAATGAAGTTTCTTCTCATTTTATATTGTACTCTATCCACAAACTCTTATATATATTTGAAATGTCATCTACATCATGGTAACCTCCTGCCACGGGAAACTACTAAAATATTCTGATGATTTTCAAATTCAAACAAACTGTAGGAGACAAAATATAAATTTCACCAAGATTCATTGCCTAAGCCCTTGGCCAAAAGTACTAGTATTTCAGTATTTGCAAACACTTTCAGAAGACTGGTAAGTGAAATGCTGATTATTCACTAACAAATCTGAAAACTAGAACTTTTTGTCAAGAGACAAAATTACTTCCACAAACTTCTTTTTTCAATTTTTTTCCATTTTCCAAAGACATACTACTTCATCATTAAAAACCTTCCGCAAACCATATGTCAACAATTTTACCCTGCTTAAAACTCAACATACCGAGTCATGCCATGACCATAATTTAGCACTACTACTTTGTTTTAGATACTCACGAGTTCAACTCAATTCAAACATGGTTCACAGATGAAGTCCTCTAGCCTTCTAGACCAGCAGGCCATTTCTTTTTCATTCTTTGATGAAGCTAGAGTAATTCTTTAACATAAGGGTTCTTACTCTATGTCACATTATATTATATACAATTTTGATGTGAATTTAAGGAGAAATGGAGAGCAAAAACTAATAATCCTTTTTTGTCCCAAATAGAATATCTTTAAAACAATTTAACTTTAAAGTTTTTTTCTTATCCTTGATGAAATTATTTACATCACACAAATATCTAAGAATTATTTTAGAACACAAGTTTTAAAACTTTTTTTTCTTTTCTTAAATATCGTGCCAAGTCAAATGGTACCACATAAAATTAGATGAAGATATTAGTAATATTTTCGTCTCGTATCACTAAAAAATGGAGAAACAAAGTGCATACCACAAAAATAAGTTTGTTTATGACAACGTGTTCTATAAAAAGTTGTCAAGTAAGATACCAATACTAACAATTCATCATTTTTGCACCTTCAAAAGTTATATAGTAATTATATGTAACACCCCAAAATATCCTAACTCAGATCAGTCCAAAAAGTCCAGAATACAAATTCAGTTCTGCACTAGTTGAAGTCTACGAGCTTTATTTATGGACAATAGATGGAATTATGGGCTGTGAACAGGACTTGTAGATCAGCCAAGGAGTTAGTCAAATTTTCTTGTTTGGACCTTCTACGAATGGTGTCATGGCTCATTGAATGAACCACGAACCATAGATGGCGTCCATAAAAAAAGTTCCGAGATGCACATAATTACTTTAAATTCTATAAACTGAGAGACGATTTGTAGAGTCTTTCACGACTCATGGAATAGTCCGGTGAATCCTAAGCCTTGAACCCAAATCTCAATACTTTTTAGACGAACTAGAAAAAGGACATATAGAAGGGCATCCATAGACCTAGAGTTAAAGACTCTTTATTCCAGCCCAGGTTCCATGAGTGGGTTCTACGATCGTAGAAGCATCAGCTACGAATTGCAAATTCCTTTCGTGGATCACTTGGATAGTTTTTAATGAAGGATTTTTTTTTCTTTCCCCACTCTTTTTCAATAAAAAAAACTTAACAATTTAGGACTAAACTATAAGGCCTCGTATGTTAAAAGGTCGAAAATTGGGAAGAAGTGCAGGATTTGGATTTTGTTGCAAGGTAGTACGAGCCCATCTGCTACTCTTGGTCAGAAACACGAGATATAGACATGCCTCATAGAAGGGTTAGGGATACTTGGTAAAATTTTGAAGCTTGAGGGTTGGTTGTACGAAGGAGTTTTACGACCCATAAAAGAGTCTACAGGTCATAGACATTGGCTTGTGGACTAAGGGGTCAAAACAGGTTTCTAAAGTTTATAAAGTGTCACTAGATGAGGGACTTGTACGAGCCGTGGATGGTTTTATGAGCTATAATGTGGGCTCGTAGTTTAGGTCCTAGAAGGATGAAATTTTTTCTAAGTATGGGATGGAACTACGAAGATTTTTATGACCCGTCAATCGAATTACAGACCATAGAAGTGGTTCGTGAATTGGAATTCAAAGATATGTTTCAGAAACTCAAAAGTGTAATCAGGAAGAAACCCTAACCTGGGAGTCGTAGTCTGAACTACGACTCGTAGATTGGGCTTGTAGATAGGGCCCAATAATTTTTAATGAAGTGAAAATTTTACTTTTTCCTACATCCTTAGGTTAATACTACATCGTTTAAGGCCTATTTCTACCCATATCAGTCCCCAACCCTACCATTTCACTCCCAACTCTAACCTCTCCCAAAATCCTCTTAAGGCATTCAACTCCTAAGGCTCAAGAGGGAAAAAGCTAGGGTTTCAACTCCTCTTTCCCAATCTTAGGTTCTCCTCTTAGGCTTTAAATCAAGGTATGTGAGTTTGATTTGTGAGTTCCTTTCACCCATAAAACCCAAGTATTCTCATTATTCTGCCTAGTTTCAAGCTATGAAACCTTTATAAGTGCATTTCTGCTAGAGGCTATTTACAAGGCTTGAACTCATGACCTTCTGGTCAAATGACAATAATTTTACTAGTTACTCAAAGGCTCCTCTTCAATTCTAGTTATTAAAACCCTAACTATAACCACAAATCAAATCATCAAAAGTTTATATATACACACACACAGATACATGCACATATAAAAATATATAAATTGATTATATTCATATAAAATTTCATAGTGAACTTTAAAGAATGATATTGCATAACGTTACAAAAATATAGATATACAAATTGTATGATATTATATTTTTTTAACTCCTAGTATAAAAAACTAGAATATCTTTAGATAATTCCTGAAATATGAAATTTTTTTAATGATCAAATATTATCCCTTCGCTAATGTGAAGCTTAAAATTAGTTTTAATGACTGGAAAACAATTATCATTAGAAATACATTTACAACGTCTAGATTTATCTCCCGTTCATTAAGAAGTGGTCATTTAAAATTAAATTTCTTGTAGTGTAGTGGATCCATAATAGCAAAAGTTAAAGTTAAAGTTAAAGTTATGCATGCATAAGTTGATCGAGTTCTACCTGGCTGGTAGTCTCCCCGACCAATGTAAGGGGTTATGTTGGATTTCATGTTGTAGCTCGCATGGTCTTAAATGTTGGTTGTGGTCTCCTACCACAAAGTATATATATGATGACTTAAGATGATTATGTTTCTTAAGATCATGTTTTAAGGATGCATTGAACATTCATCCACTCTTGAGCTTTATTCCTTTGTTATGTTTATTTCATATTGCTTATTATGATACTATAGTTCCTTGTTCCATTGCATCCCACATACTTAGTACATTAAAAAAATAAACACATACTTTTGCCTACATAATCTCACCATGTAGAGAGCAGTGCTCCTCCTCCTCCTCCGATACATGGCTAGCTCGTGGACATTTTGAAGACATGTTTTTTAGAGTCCTCTAGTTCGGGGATGACATGACTTTTCTTTCAATCTTAATGTAATACGATTTCTAGACTAATTTTATTTTTATCTATTTGATACTTCTATTTAAGGATGAGCTAGAGAGATGTCCTAGCCCCCACCAAATCTAAAGCTAGAAGGTATTGTTGGATATGTATTAAAGTTTGTGACTTAGCCCTATTTATGTTTGGTTCTTCCTTAGACCATTTTCCCCTTATTTTCCACATTTACTTATGTTCATACCTATGAAATACTTGATGAATTCTAAGAGGCTTTGGTGAGGTTCCTTCAGGTTCCTCATTCACCGTGTTACAATTAGGCCCGATGCTCGAGTTGCAACAAACTTGGTATCAGAACACAATGTTATGAAATGGTCCCCGGAGTCCAATATACCACGACAAATAGGGTCTTGTTCATGGTTATGAAGCACACCACAACTATGAATAAGAGACTATGAGATATTTAGGAAGCTTTTCCTTTTTTCATGAATCAATTTGTGCTTTAGAGTTGTCCTAAGATTTTCCTTAATCTAATGAATCATTTTTTGTGAATTTTCTAGATTATGCCATTAAGACGAGTACCTACACCAAGAGACCTGAACGAGGGCCAAGTTCGTCCAATTCCTCAAGAATAAAGGGTTTCTCATTCTAAATTATGGGCAACTTTCACCAAGTTGGATCAAGCTATGGCTAACCAAGTCAATCGTGATGTTGTTCTTCCTCCTCAAACACCTACCTTGGCTAATAGAATCCATGAATTTGTGAGGATGAACCCACAAGAGCACCATGGCTCCATGGTAGATGGAGACCTGGTGAAGTTTATTCGTAAGGCCTATCAGATTGTGAGGATTATAGGGGTACCAATTAATTAGAAGGTTGAGCTTGTAGCCTATTAACTCAATGGTGTCACCAAAGTATGGTATGATAAATGAGTAGATGAGAAGGGTGAAGAAACGGGACCAATTGCTTGGGAAGAGTTTAACGGTGTCTTCCTAGATTGATTCTTTCCATTGGAGTTGAGGGAAGCCAAAGTACAAGAGTTCATCAACCTTTACCAAGGCAACATGAGTGTGAGGGAGTATTCCCTCAAGTTCACCAAATTGTCAAAGTATGCACTATTCATTGTTGTCGATCCAAGGGCAAAGATGAGCAAGTTAATCTCCAGTGTGTCAGATTTGGTTTCTAAGGAGTGCAAGATTTCAATACTAGTGAAGGAAATGGAAATCTATCGACTCATGACCTATGCGGAGAAAATTGAAGATGAGAAGTTGAGGTAGCGTGCTAGAGAGTCCAAGAGGGCTCAAATTGAAAGTTGTGGATTTTCCCACTAAAGAGCAAGAAGTTGTAGACATTGCAAGTTCTATAATGGAAAAATACAAGTGGGTCAAGGTCCAACTAATGATGCTCCTTCTCCAAGGTTCAACAAGAAGAAGGGGTTCAACCCCAAGGTATTAGTAGATCTGGGTGCTCAAGCTTCTCTAAATTTCAAGAAGTGTGGTGGGCTCCATAAAGAGGAATGCCTAGACGTTTCCAATGTATGCTATTGGTGTGGAAAGCCCAGAAACCAAGCCAAGGTTTGTAGTTGGGTTGATGGTGCTAGGCCTCAAGGCCAAGAAGTGCAAGGCAAGCAAGTTTAAGAAGGTGCTCAATGCACCAATCATTTATATGGTTTGCATGTTAGGCAAGAGGTGGAAGAGACTCCAAATATTATCATCGGTATGTTGAAAGTTTTCAATTATGATTTGAATGCATTGTTAGTTTTGGGTGCCAATTTATATTTTGTTACTCCCTTCCTTGCCAATATATTTTATGTACATCCCGAAGTCCTACTTGAACCCTTTGAGGTTTTTACTCCTTTGGGTGAGTTAGTTATTGCTATGAGAGTCTACATAAATTTTCCCGTGTCTATCTTCCATAAAGTTGTTCCTAGTGATTTTGTTGAACTTGCTATGGTTGATTTTTATGTCATTCTTAGGATGGATTAGTTATATGTCTCATATGCCTCTATTGATTGTAAGACCTATGAAGTCAAATATTGATTCCTTAATGAGTTCATTCTTGAGTAGGAAGGTAGCAACTTGGTGTGTAAAGGTCGGTTCATTTCCTACCTTAAAGCCCATAAAATGATCTCTAAGGGGTGTGTCTATCACCTAGTAGGGGTTAAAGATGTTACTTTCGAGGTTCCTTCTCTTAAGTGGGTTCTCATTGTCAGTGAGTTCCCTGATGTGTTCCTGGATGAGTCGCCTGGCATTCCTCCCAAAATGGAAATAGATTTTTGTATCAATCTTCTTTCTGATACCCAACCTATATTTATTTCACCATACCAAATGTCCCTAATGAATTTAAATGAGAAATTGAAGGATTTGTTAGAGAAAGGCTTCATTAGGCCAAGTCGGTCTCCATGGGGTGCTACCGTGTTTTTTTTAAGGAAGAAAGATGGGTCACCCAAAATGTGTATAGACTGTCGACAATTGAATAAAGTGAGTATAGAGAATAAGTACCTACCTTCGAGGATAAATGATTTGTTTGCCAATTGCAATGGTCTAGACACTTCTCCAAGATTAATCTTCGTCCCAACTATCACCAACTAAGGGTGATGGAGTGTGATATTCCAAATATGGATTTTCGAACAAGGTATGGTCACTTTGAATTTTTGGTGATGTTGTTTGGTTTGACTAAGGAACTAGTTGTATTTATGAATCTAACGAATAAGGTGGTCAAGCCTTATCTTGATGCTTTTGTTGTGATCTTAATAAATGATATATTGGTGTATTCTTGGTGTAGGGAAGGACACATGGATCACTTGAGGATTGTGCTTCAAACATTGGGGGAAAAATAATTCTATGTTATGTTTAGTAAGTGTGTATTTTGGTTGGAAGAACTGGTATTTCTCTGGCAAGTGTTATCCGATCATTAAAGTTGATCCTAAGAATACGGAGGTGATAAGGAATTGACCTAGACCATTGTCTCTTTCAGACATAAGAGTTTTTTGGGTCTAACAAGATATTATAGAAGGTTTGTTGAGGGGTTCTCCTCTATTTCATTGGCATTGACAAAGTTGACCCAAAAGAAGGCAAAGTTCGTGTTGACAAATGAGTGTGAAAAGAGCTTACAAACCTTGAAGGATCGACTAAATTTGGATCCAATTTTGACTTTGATGGAGGGTACCTAAGTGTTTGTTGTCTATTGTGATGCTTCGTAGGTCAGATTGGGTTGTGTGTTGATGCAACATGGAAGGTCATAGCCTATGCCTCAAGGCAATTGAAGGTGTATGAAAGAAACTATCCAAACATGATCTTGAGCTTGTGATGGTTGTATTTACATTGAAACTTTGGCATCATTATCTTTATGGGGAGCATGTGGATGTGTTCACTGACCACAAGATTCTACAATATGTGTTTAGTCAAAGGAACCTCAACCTATGACAAAGAAGATGGTTAGAGCTTCTAATAGTTTATTACACAAGTGTGATGTATCATCAAGGTAAGGCTAATATGTATCCGACACTCTTAGTAGGCTGTCTATGGATAGTGTGTCTCATAATAAAGATGGGAAGAAAGAGTTGGTGAAAGATGTGCACCATTTGGCCGATTTGAGGGTAAGGTTGAGTGATTCTAATGAAAGTGGTGTTCTTATGAAAAATGGTTCCGAATCATCTTTGAAAGTAGATATCAAGGCCAAGCATGACTTGGATCCGACATTGATCGAATTGAAGAAGTTAGTAAGAGAGAATAAAATGGAGGTCTTTCCTCAAGGGAGAGATGGTGTCCTCCATTACCGAATAAGGCAATGTGTTCCAAATGTAGACGGCTTAAGGGAGATTATTTTGTGTGAGTCTTACTAATATCAATATTCTATTAACCCTAGTTCCACCAAGATGTATAAAGACCTAAGAGAGGTGTATTGATGGAACAAAATGAAGAAGGATATAGCAAGGTTTGTGGCGGAGTGTCCTAATGGCCAATAAGTGAAAGCCGAACATCAAAGGTTGGGTGGCCTAGCCCAGTATATTAAACACCCACTTTGAAGTGGAATGATGTGAACATGGACTTTATAGTAGGGTTGCCCCATACTCGTATGAAATATGATTCAATTTGGGCAATTTTTGATAGAATGACAAAGTTAGCTAATTTTCTACCGGTAAAGACTTCATATCTAAATGACAAAGTTGGCTCATTTTCCATCGGTTAAGACTTCATATCTATCACAACCTAAGCTAGGTCGTAGGTGTGACATGGTGATTGGAACCCTGAAGGACCCCAACCAAGTCATCTTAGCATATCATCAAGAATTCATAAGGTAATAGAAGCATCAGTTACAAGCTATATGGGAAGAGGGGTAGGAACCTTATATGAACATCACTAGAGAAAGAACAATTTAGTCCAAAGGAGACATAGATCACATACATTTACATATTGTCCAATCGTGCCTCTATCTCACCCTCAAAAGTAATGAAATAGAATAGTCTGAAAGTATTAATAGGAGCTAAAAAACAAGCATAGGTAGAGTGCCATTGGCTTGCCCTCAAAGAATAAGGACCTCACCACAGTGTCTTTAATAATATTCATGAATCGCCTCAAGAAGAAGGAGCACTAAACCCTACATTATTGATAATGTAGGCAAAAAGGTGTTAGTACGTTGGAATGCACTAAGTATATGAACAATGCATGATATACATGAATATAGATGTGTGTCACATATGTAGCATGATACACGAGTCATGAGATATAAGACCACGATCATAAGCATGAAGTAAAACTCAAAGTAAAACATGATCATAAGTTGTGAACTAAACATCAAAATTATTAAAGGCTCAAAGTAATATAATCATTTTGTGAGAAATTTCCATAATCGACAATAAGACCATGTAAGCTACTACAAGGAATCTAATAAACTCCTTCCATTGGGAAAAGGATAATCTACTTGGAAAGGTAGAACTCCGAAACATTATGCATGTATATAATTAACATTACCACTGGGGCCTAGTTTGTCACAACCAGAACCTAGGGCCTAGTCGTGACACGGAGAATGTGATCAAAGGTGCCCCATCCAACCCTCTTGTTCATATCATAATCATACATAAGTTAAAGTAAGAAAAATATAAGAGAGTAAGCAAGAGTAATATAGTAATAGCAAAGTCATAGTTTCCCTTAGGGGACTTACAACATCATAAGTCCAAATCATGCCTTTACATCATAAGATCTTGGCGAGGACTAGAACAAAGCTTACTAGCTCACCCTCAAAATGTACATCAAAAGAAAAGTCTTAAAGTCTCAACATATGGATATAACATAATATGAAAGGGATTGTTCCCAGAGTATGGGAACTCACCAAAAAATCTTCAAAGCTCAATCAAACTCTAGCCATGAAATGGAGGAGTGGCCATATCGTCTGCCCCTAAATGGTTACATTATGTAGGAAAAGAAATATGTGTTAGTAAGTGGAATGTCCTAAGTATCTAGGTATGTCATGCATCAAAGAACATTATAACATAATATCAATATGCATAATTATAATCCATAGAATAAGGACACAATATGAATGATCAATATATATTTAAAATCATGAGTAGAAGCACCATCAAAATCTCTCATAATACTAACATACATATGTGGGAATAAGATCATAACCGATAATAATACCATGTGCACTATTACATGAAATTTCAATGTTCCCTCTACACCAAGCGAAAGAGGACTCTACTTTGCCAAGGTAAACTCGACCCTCACCCTATTAGCTCTATCATGGCATGGTGAGAATCACATGAACATAAAAGATCATACTCTTTAGGCTCTATCCTAGCATGGTAAGTATTACATGAACATAATGCTTATTGGATCCAATAATTGGCCTTATAGGCACATAAGCATCAATCATGGTGGCACGTAGTTATGAGACTTGAGAATTTATATAAGGACCCATGGAGATAATCTCCCTCACACAAGCTTATTCGGTGCTAAGTCATACCCACAGAATACATAGCCATGTATATATATAGCTTTCAACATAATTCATACTTTATCAAAATCATATTTTCATAGCTTGCAAAATAGTCATCATAGCTTCATGAAAACTTCTTAAATCATAGGAATAGTCCATCTACATAACTTTCACATAGTGTGGGTATAATCTCCATCTTAATATTATCATTAGGGTCTTAAGTCACCCTCATAATCATATCATCATATCATCATCATCATCATAGCAGCATCCTTATTATCATAACATCATCATCATCATCATTAAAACATGATCTTCATACTTTGAATCATTATTCATGAAAATAAAAGCTTTGTCATAGGAAATTAGGTCCATGTGTGGGTTCAAGAGCAATTGAGTTAAACCATACAATTAGATGACAATCATAGAGGAATTATGAAATTAAAATCAATTTGAATCATTAGTAAAGGAACCCACATTCATTCAATAAGTCCTAATCATCATATACTTTAAATCTCATATTTTTCACTTGAAAATCATAGAGATTATGTAATTATTCATAATTAGGTATAATCATCATAGAATACTCATAATCCATACATTTGGAATCACATAATAAAATCCCATAAAGAAATAATCTTGAAACTTTGAGAAAAAAGAGGTTTTGGATTAGGCTCCATGGATAAAACTAATCTATGAATAAATCCCTACATACCTCAAGTGAGAATTCCTTAACTTGACGGAGAATTTCTTGAAATTCTTGAGCCAAACCTTCAAACTCTAGCTTCAATGGAGAGAATCCTTAAAGAGAGAATTTTTTAATATTTAGGAGTGATTTTGAGAATGAATAAGATAAAATGAATTAGGTTTAGGACTTATAGTGTTTGAGTAGGTCAAGTTAGTTAGAAGGGTCAAAATGATGTAGTTTAGGAGTTAAATAGATTGGAAATGACCAAAAGCCCTTCATTAAAAATTGTTGGATCCACTCATGAGACCTTATTCACGAGCCTAATCCAATCAACAAGTCATGGTTGGCCTTCATGGAACTTGTGTCACAAAATTTGAGCTACTGAAAATTTCATCTTGAGACCACAAAATGTTATCTACTGTAAGTGGATCCAGTTACGATACAAGAAACCCTTTGTAGACCCTCCCTAGACTTAGAATAATTTTCATCCTACAAAGTCCCATTTACAGTTAATTCTATGGATCGTGGTTCTTTTCATGACCTCGACCTGTTCTTTATACAATGATTTTCAGAAACTCAAATTTTTTCCATCTTTCTAGGTTCCAACCACAAATCCTTTATACAACCCATGGTCCACTCTACTAATCGTAGATTAGCTTGTGAAGTATGTTAGTTCCAAAATTTCTTAACTTTTATTTTCTAGGTCTATCAATATGTAGGGTGTTACAATATCTCCCCCCTTGGAATCATTCATCCTCAAGTAGACAGAAGTAAGCTTGAGCGGAGTAAAAACATAGTCTTCAACGCATCATGAATAAAATGCAACATAAATATCATTTTCATAAAATTATCACACTTATGCATCAATTATCATTTAAAACTATCTCATGATCATGCATGCATGCAATATGACAAGAAAATATGTATTTATGAGAAATCAAAAGAGTAGATCGTATTTGGGTACCTTAGGCTTAAGTAGAAGAAAAGAGATTAGCATACCATTTCATCATGTCTGCCTCAGCTTCCCAAGTAGCACCCTACACTTGTTGACTTCTCCACAACACCTCGATTGAGGCAACTTCTTAATTTCTCAATCACTTTACTTGCCAATCCAAAATCTCAACCGGTACCTCCTCATAAGTCAAATCCTCCTCAATAGTCACATCCTTCAATGGAATAGTAGAATTAGGATCACCCATGAATTTTCTGAACATGGACACATAAAACACCGGATGAACCATAACTAGCTCCATAGGCAAATCTAGCATATAAGCTGCCTTTAAATTTCTTTCATAATCTCATGAGGTCCCACATACCTAGGACTTAATCTTCCCTTTTTGGAAAAACATATTACTCCTTTCATAGGTGAAATCTTCAAATACACTCAATTACCTTCCTTAAACTCAATATCTCTTCTCGTAACATGGGCATAGGACTTTTGACGACTTTGGGAAGCCTTCAATCTTTCACTTATGACCTTCACTTTATACACACATCAAGTATAAAATCTGGTCCAATCAGGGACATGTCTCTAACTTCAAGCCATCCCACCGGTGACCTACACCATCTACCATACAATGCTTCAATTGGCCCCATCTCAATACTCGAATGAAAACTATTGTTATAAAAAAATTCAATAAGAAGTAAGTGATCATCCTATCCACTTTTAAAATCAAACGCACATGCCCTCAACATATCATCCTACGTTTGGATTGTCCTTTCGACTTGCCCATCCATTTGGGGATGAAATACGGTACTTAGCTTCATCTTTGTACCAAGGGTTTTTTGGAAAGACCTCCAAAAATGAGAAGTAAATTGAGCACCTCGATCCGATATAATCGACAACGGTAACCCATTAAACCTTACCAATTCATGGATGTAGACCATAGCATAATCTTCGACACCATAAGAAGTCTTAACTAGCATAAAGTGGGATGTTTTCATCATTCTATCAATAACCACCCATATTGAGTCAAAAGGCTTCCTAGTCTTTGGCAAACCAGTAATGAAGTCCATATTCACTTCCTCGTATTTTTTATTTAGGTATCACAATATCTTGAGAAAAAGCACCCAGTCTTTAGTGTTCTGCTTTTACTTTTTGACAATTTGCACACCCTATTACACTCTTGGCCATATCTTTCTCCATGCCATTTCACCAATACACCTCTCTCTAATCTCTATACATTTTGGTGGATTTAGGATGAATAAAATACTTAGAGTTATTGTTACGATGCGGTTAGGGGGCCTAGATGTGACATGAAGAAAGAGGACCCGAAGACCCTCGATCAAGCCATCATGGCATCATTACACACATCATCGGTTTGGAAGCGCGGAAGCTAAACACATAGCACGTAAGTTCTAAGGAATTGAGGACTTGGGACTCAAGCTATGGGGACAATAACGGGAATGGGACAAGCATGCTTACACATAGCACATATCAATAAGCTCTAAGGACAAGGGGAAATAGGATTTCACTATTGGGGCACACCGGGATTATGACACTTTTCATATAAGCACATAGCCATTCACAATACCCATCATGCAAGTCATAAGCATAATAAGAGACACATTACCATAAATCAAGCTAAATAACATCGTATTACATAACCAAATATCCAACATACAAGCCAACGTACAAGAGTATAGATTCGTCCAACAATGCCTCTACATAGATGAGAGGGGCCTCAACAAGTTTGAGGCTCACCCTCAAGACATAGAAAGTAAATACATAAAATAAAGTGGTAGATAAACGGTGGCTATTGCCCTTGAACAAGAGGGATCACCACTAGAAAATCTTCAACAAGATGTCATGTGTCGTCCGGTAGAATGTATATATCACCATAGGTCCCTACATGGTTAGAACATATAGACAAGAATATGGGTTAGCACAATTAAACACTAAGTATGCGGGCATGCAATACATATGACAAGTACGGTATGACCAAGTAATATGCCAAGGGGACAAGTGATACGAAAAGATTGCACGTAGCCAAAGAGTAGTATAACAATATGCCATGCCATGATGCATGAGATGCAATCCTATGATCATATATAGCGGGGATGTAACCTCAACCGACATCATGGAAGACCCGAACGAGCCACTATCCGGATCCAGTCTACTTGCCAAGTAGGACCCATGGATCCCTTGAACAAGGGATAACATGACATGGGAACCCCTATCTAGGGATTCAAAAACCCATGGTGGCACATGGTTTGATGGAAAGGGGTGGAGCCCAATCCCTCGGTGCTAAGTCTCATCCCACGGGAATACGTATACATATAAATGTAACATTAAATTGGGAGGCTTACATTCTTTGCAAATAATGCATCATTAGTCATGTTAAAACCATTGTACAAGGAGCTTGTTCATGATTAGGCCATAGGCCAACAAGAGTTTCCAAAACCTTTCATGATCATTCCATATCAGTGCAATAAGAGTAGCTCATCTACATGGGCTTGTCAAACAAGCAATCAAGACAATATTATGGGGATGCAAGCATCCAAATTGCTCGAGGAGCCATGTCAAGGGACTATGTGATCACAAGTCATAACATTACATGAATACATGAGTTTCATCAAGAGTTTCATCAAGGGTTCCAA
>JBCEWC010003702.1:469-29357 GCA_038996855.1 Solanum aculeatissimum
GATATAGAAATTAATTTGATAAATTATTTATTAGCAATTATAACGATTAAAATATTTTTACCTTTTTCAATAGCTATTGTGTACTAATTCTTTTTTTATTGTAGTTATAAATTTATTTATGTCAAATGGCCAAAATGTTTAGTATTAATATGACCGTAACTAATACATCCAAACATTTTTGTAGAGTTATGCTTTTTAGTTTTAATCATAAGACTATGATATAGAAATTAATTTGATAAATTATTTATTAGCAATTATAACGATTAAAATATTTTTACCTTTTTCAATAGCTATAGTGTACTAATTCTTTTTTTATTGTAGTTATAAATTTATTTATGTCAAATGGCCAAAATGTTTAGTACACAAATTTTACACGTTGAGCATGTGTACCAATCAAATATGTTAGGCGTTAATCAATTTGATGTGATTTAGTTTATATTTTAATGAACTCTTCCATTCTCATTGTCTTGCAAAAATAAGTAGTTCAATTCTTTAAAAAAATCCAACAAATTAAATTTATTTGTATAAAATTTTATTTTATGTAAACTTATTATTTAAATTTATAATTTTGTGATGACACGATAATTTTTTATTTATGTCATGTCTTTTACATAATTCATGAAAGATGATTTGAGAAATTGTCAATCAGGAATGTGTATATAAGCTCACTGACATCTAACTCAATTTGTTTATTTGCTAGCACATTTAATATACTTATTTTTCTCAAAATCTTTTTTGAGAAATTCTACCTTTATTATTATTTGATAGATTTGTAATTTGATTAAATTTATCACACATAAGTTAATCATATTTCCGGAAACAACTTCTATACCTCTAAGAGGTAGTAGTAAGGTCTGCGTACATTTTTACCCTTCCCAGACCCCACTTGTGAAATTCCACTGAATATGTTGTTATTGTATAAGCTAATCATATTAAAGTTTATATTTATTTGATACTATTTACGCTTAAAAGTAATGTCTTACCTGGAGTTATTTACTCAATAATTCAACATTCGTATGATTCACGTCTATACTTCTATTTTTATGAAGTTTATTATAATATCTCGTAAGTCGGTAAAGTTGAAATAAGAAAGAAAAGAAAAGTTGATGAAATGATCTAGGAGGAAATAGGCCCGCTACGGGGGTTTTGTCATGGAATTGTTGGAAATTTTTTTGAGATAGTAGAGTCTGCACCAAGTCCGCAATTCTTGCAAATTTCGAAAAAAAAGAATTGAAATGGATCGGGTCCGCATTGTGTACATGGACACCTCTTTTTGTCCGATCTCAGTTTTTGTTTAAGGGCATTATGGACTTTTTCCTACCTCCCCAGCATTATTATTTTGGGATATTTTTCTAAGCCTAAAACTATCCAAAACTCTCAAATTTCTCTCATTGTCTTATAATTATTCACTACGAAAATCCTCTACGGAAAAGTGCATAAATCTCCATTGAAGACAAGCAAGGGTTTCTTCCAAATTCTTTATCAAATTTCAAGACTTTTTCAAATTTCTCCTAGATTCTACTCCAAGATATGTGCGCATTCATTCATGTGTCCCTTCCACCTGTGGAGCTCAAAGAATTCTTCACTCTTTCAATGGATTTCAAGTATGTATTTTTATTTATTTTCATGATTTCTACTCAATTGCATAAATTACAATTTACATTATGACATTTGACTTATTTTAACATGAATTGATGATTAACCGAATGAAATTGATGACTTTCAAGTGAATTATCTACAACGCTTTCTAGGGTACATGAATATCAACGTGAGTTCCTACAATTATGATTTCAATTGATGGTTTCTATTGTAATTATGTATGATTTCATTAAATTACACGTTTTTAGAATGTAATGAGCTACTTTATATGAATAATGATTTTTATAACTCAAGTTATGATATGTCTTATTGTTTTAATATTCTATGATTTACTATTCCATTGGGATTTGATTTAGCACTGAGAAAGCTCGAGGTGAAGTTTGTTTCAGATGGCATTGAAGATATCTTTCTAAGGAAATCCTATTAGCAATTTCTTGTTCAAAATTATGTGCTACCGTAGATTTTCTTATAGGCATAGCTAGTGAGTCGTCATATAGCTTATGATGAATGAATGATTGAATGTACCATCACAAAGTCTATTTTGGCAAAGTAGCCTCTCTTTTCTCGATGTATGAGTTACATTAAATTTTATAGCTCGCTTGATTTTATTATCAATTAAGATTGATATCCCACACAAAGTGATTATGTTACTTTTAAGCTTTATAATAACTTGATATTTTGACCATATGATTTTCATTATTCCTTATTCCATATTTTACCTCATGCCTATTCTATTATATTCTTGCATCTCATGACTCGTACATTATCTACACTTATCTCATTTTCGTGGCTAGTTGGTGATTGGTGGGACCTCATTATTCGGGGACAAACTTGTTATGTTATTTACTTTTTCCTTCTTATGAGACTCATGTTCTTCTTTTATGTTGGCGAGTAAGGAACTTATCCTATGCCCCGTCTTTGAGTTTAGAGACATATTTAGGCAAAGAAAGTGTAAGGTCATTTATTTGATCATGCTGACCTGATTTGTTCTATTGATTTTTTCTTAAAACTTTACTTCAACTTCATTTTATATATCTATTGTTTTAATTGCCTTGTGAATATTAATATATGAATGTTAAGAGGCTTGATTGGGATCCTACGAGTTTTAGTTATCGTGTTATATCTAGGGCCCAACTTGGATCGTGACAACTTTGATATCAGAGAATAAAGTATAAAGTATTTGACGGAGTCTAACATGCTATATAGAGTATAGTCTTATTCATAGGTATGAAGTGCATCATATTTATGAGCAGAAGAGTATGAGGTGCATCATATCTATGAGTAGAAGACTGAGGTATTTTAGGAAATCTTCACCTCATTCACGACTTATGTCATGTGATAGAGTATAATCTAAGGTGTTTTCCTCTAACACTTGTCCTTTGCTATTTTCAGAAAATGCCTTCACAAAGAACACCATTGCAAAAAAAATCAATATTAATAAGGACCAAGCTTCACTTGATCTGATGACCGACCTAGTCAACAATACAGAATTTTGAGCCGCCATTAAAATGCTAGCACAAGTGGTTATGATACAAGTCATCCAAGGATAAGTAGTTTCAAATGTAGGAACAATTGGCAACAAGGGTTCAAAACTTTATGAGAACAAATTCACCTAAGTTTCATGGTTCTAAAATGGACAAGGATTCAAAAGAATTTATTTGTTAAAGTTTACGAGATTTTGACTATTATGGGGGTGTCTTAATAGAAGAAGTCAAACTTATCCACTTACCAATTCAGGAGTGTTGCTCGAATGTGATATGAACAATAGAAAAAAGAAAGAGTAGGAGAAGGCGGTCATAGAGCTTGGAAACCATTCAAAAATGCATTCTTGATCGGTTATTTTCTTTGGATTCGAAGGAAGTAAAAATCCAATAGTTCATAAATCTTTGTCAAGAAAGCATGAGCAAGAAGAAGTATGCTCTCAAGTTCACCAAATTGTCCGAGTATGCTTCATTCATGGTCTCCCACCCAAGAGCAAAGATTAGTAAGTTTGTGACGGGTGTTTTGGACTTGGTGTCCTAAAAGTGTAAGACGACTATGCTAATCAAGAAAATTAACATTTTGAGGCTTATGATATACGTGGAGCAAGTTAAAAATCAGAAGTGAAGGGAGAATGCTAAAGAGTTCATGAGGGTTCAATTTGATAGTAATAGCTTTCCCACCAAAGGTTCAAAAATGGTCCAAATGGAAGATTTTAACAAAGATATTTCAATGATGATATTTTCACCAATCCAAAAAAAGAACAATTCTTACACAAAGTTTTTTTTTTTTATTTCTAACCTGATGTTTGTATTCACTTTTGAATTCGAGTAATTCAAATTTCAATTCCGAAAATCTTCGTTAATTGTAGAATACTCTCTAACAAAGATACAATCAATTTGACATAAGAAAAAACCTTTATGTTGAATACTAAAGCATATATGAAAAGATTTATAAAGTTTGCTCAGAACTCATGTAAGTAAATCATTCTTTAACAACAGAACAATTAAGTACACCACTTAAACTTCAATTAAAATCTTTCCAGAAGTTCTACTTTCTCCAAATGGTTAATATGTTGTAAGTTGCATCTAGACCACAAAGAGTTTATTGAATCTCACAAAGAGACATTATTGACCAAACTCACGCTACAACGAATCTATAAGTAATTATAATTCATGAATACCGAATTCAAATGATACAATATACTTCAGAGGCCAAGTACATTATATTTTAGAGAATAATATTAGAAAAGGTGAAATATTATGTAATATTTTTTTAACAATAATGAAAATTTTAATGTCATCTAAAAGATACGAAGTTGATTTTAATGTTAACTAAAATGAAAAAAGTCGTCAAAAAGCTAAATGATTTTTTTTTTAGACAACATAGCAAAGGATATATGAAATTTCAAACAAAATACTTTGATGGTCTAGAGGGATTCTGGATGGCCTCTGTTACAACTTCAAAGTCTGAAGAACAATTTTTTATCTTTGTAAATGCTTATAACTTTTTCCTTTATGTTTTTTATTTAATGTTATATCTTCCGTTAAAAATTATTTCCAATATTTCAAATTTAAATTGACATTTTATTATCAAAATTAATATTAGACTTTTAAGATATATTTGTTAAATTTGATGATAATAATTTAGCCGTGATTAATAAAATTAGTAGCGATAATGTCACGCCCCGGAAGGGTACCCTTGACGTGGCCGACACTTAGAAACCATTGCTGGCTCCCAAGCGAATCACTTGGCCTTATCACATTCATCCAATCAACATAATTAACATATCAACGGAAGAATATGATAATGAAAGGTGGACAAATCTCAATTTTATATAAAGTCAAGTCAAATCAATAAGACTAGCATGAAAGAAACTAGCCCCAAGATAAATGTTCAACTCAAGACAAATCATACTCTAGTCTATGAAGCCTCTATCAACTGTTCAATGGTGTCAATGACAGACCCATGACTACCTCAAATCAAGATAAGTAAATCTAAAGTCTAACTCTAAAAGTTAGATGAAAACATAAATGAGTATCCTCTGAAAGTAAGGGAGAGCTCACCAACTCAGTTAACTATAAAAAATCTTCAACGGTGCACTTGTTGATGATCTCTAGTACCTATCTCTGTATCATAAAATGATGCAGTCCAAATGGATGTCAGTACGTGAAATGTACGAGTATGTAAAATGACTGAATGAAACAAATATCAAGGTAGAATACTATTACCTTAGATAACTCAAATCAAGAGATAAAGAACTCAATCAGAAATGCCATATGTCCACAACCGTTCAATACCTTGTCGAAGTAAGAACACCTCGAAATCATGAATGAATCTAATCAACCAATCAAGTGCTATCATTTCAGGATAATAAAATAGGAGCATGTCCGACTTTAACGGACTCAGTCCTCAAAATAGGGACATGTCCGACTTTAAGGGACTCAATCCTCAAAATAGCGACATGTCTGACTTTAACGGACTCAGTCCTCAAAATAGGGACATGTTTGACTTTAACGGACTCAATCCTCAAAATAGCGACATGTTCGACTTTAATGGACTCAATCCTCAAAATAGGGACATGTTCGACTTTAACGGACTCAGTCTTCAAAAATAGGGACATGTCCGACTTTAGCGGACTCAATCCTCAAAATAGGAACATGTCCGACTTTAACATATTCAATCCTCAAAATAGAGACATGTCCAACTTTAACGGACTCAGTCTCCTCCTACGTTTGACTACGTAGTTATTGGGTTCGAGTGTGTCTCACTCTTACTCAATTTGGTGTTTGATACTCCTCTCAAGACTCAACGCTCATAAAATAATCAATTCCAATCAACAAATCAGTGGGTCTCTTAATGAACTCTTTTAATTTATCAACTCTATTAAATAAATCTTTCAACAATTCGACCAATCAATCCCATCAACCTTTAAAGAATGAATTAGACAATCACGTAGGAGGACTATCGACTAGACCAATCTTTAGAGTTCAATCAGAAAGACTCTTAGGACCATCAAACTCTAGCAATCTATCATCATGTTCATAATAACAATCACAATCAACTTTCTCAACTTAAGGCTCTAGACTAAATTCTTAGGTTCATTCATGCAATTTTTTATGAAGTAGTATGTAGGATTTGTGAAATAACTCATGTAAAAACATATATTCAGTAAATCAAGTTTATGATGATCATCAATCATGCAAAATATATATAATGTATAAAATTTACAAGAAAACTTTCATAAAAAACATACATAAGGACTCAATACTCTCATCTATCGCTATATCACAATCAAGGGGCACATGGAAGAACAATTTCATGTTTTAGTTTAGCCTTACATACCTGGAAGATTTGGATTTTAGCAATACTTGGAAGAACTCACAAGAACCTCTTGAAACTCTAGCTTCTCTCCTCTTCTTCGCTCAAGGTCTCCTCTTAGTTAGAACGTAATAATGACTTAGGAATGGGTTTTAAAATCCTATTTAAGTCAAAAAAAAAAAATTGTCGTGGGTTAAGTTTAGGAGGGTTTGGGAAAAGACTAGAATGCACTTGCTTTTAAAACTGATCGTCAAGTACCGTAATGGGGCAAGTCCGCGATGCGAACTTATCGCGCCTCAGCTCATTTTTCGACGAAAAACTTAAAACGCGTTAAAAACAATTTTTTTATAAAAATACACATAAATCGATTTTGACAAATGTGATTTATGTGTAATTTTTCATAAAAAAAAAAATTTAATCGATTTTCTGATCTCGTAGAAGATATTGAAACCCTAGCTAAGTGCAAATCCGCGACACGGACATGTCGCACACTTTTTTGGATTTGTATTTTTGCTCCAAAAAATTATCTTTTGATCCGGTTGCTCTAAAAATCAACCAAGATCATTTTTTTCACACAATTTTTCATGTTGATCGCAATTCCGGCCTCAAATTTGCCAAAAGAGTTTGGGAAGACGCATCATGCAAGCGTCTCTCATCCTAAGAATATTTTGGTAATTTTATAAGGTGTTACAGATAATCACATTTAAATATAAGATATTTTTATTTTATTGAAACTTCTATATAAGGATTTATGTATAAATTTTCCCAAATAAAAAATATATTTCTCTTTATTGGTTTACCGTACATGAAACAAACTAGATTTGGAGCCTGTTTATATATATATTTTTTGTTTTAATTTATGTGACACAAAAAAAATTTTGGGAGAATCAGTCAATCTTTTAATATGATTTTAGATATTTTAGGGTGTGAATTATGATTTATAGTACAGTTTATGTAATTGTTAAATAATATATGTTATTCATTTTATATTAATTTATGTGATATTAATAGAATTCAAGAGTCAAACAGATTTTTTATGACTTCTATTTTTTTTTAGTTGTTAATTATTGTGAATTTATGATTTGCAATACTTTTTATGTCATTTCAAATGATATATGTTATTTTCTATTTGTTTGATACTAATAAAATTTTAAAGGTCAACTAAATATTTTGTAGGTCTTTTAATTGTCTTAAATTATTAATTGTTATAATTTATAGTACAATGTACATAATTTTTGAATAGTACTTTTTTGTCCCAATTTATGTGGTAATTTTTTTAATGTCTTTTAATTTTTAAATTATTTATTATTGTGACTTATAATATTTTTTACGACACTTCAGAGAATGTGTGTTACTTTCTCTGCCTCAATTTACTAGTATTGATAGAATTTCGATCATTAACTGAATTTTTTTATATGTCTCTTAATATTTTAAGCTGCTAATTATTGTAATTTATAATACTTTTTACATTTTTTTTAAATATATATAAAAATTAAAATTAGAAAAATAAATTAAAATGAAGAAAGTAACCTAAAATTATCAAAAATACCCTCGGAGTGTAATATTTTAACTAGTTAATTATTTATATTACAATGATGATACTTTTTATATAATTTTAAATATATAGTAAATTAAAAAAATAAGAAAAATAAATTAAAACGGAAAACATAACTCAAAATGATAAAAATAACTCCAGGAAGCAATGTGACAGCACAACGGTCAACTGCTTCCTATCCGCTTATATATATTTATATATGTCTTATATCTATTTATTTATCTATCTATTACTATTACTATTACCATATATTTTAAAAACATGAGCTCACTAACTTAAATGTCCTTCATAGAAATCTATCTACTTATTAAACTTAATTAAATATCTATCTATTTATCTATATCTATGCTACATTAAAAGCATGAAAACCCTTAGAAATGTTGTTTAAACTTTTTGTCCTTCATTAAAAGACTACTTTTTAGACAAAATCGTCTTTTTATCATTTTTTAAAATTATTTTAATAATATTAAATATAATAAAAATTAAATGGAGAAATTTTTCTTATTATAGTGAAATCCCTACACAGAAAATCTTTTTTCAATTAAAATAGTCCAAAAAACTTTTAAATAATAATTACCAAAAAGTTTTTTTTTTTAAAGGAAAAAGAGAAAAAGTATTAATGGAAACTTTGAAATAAGAATTACCAAAACGTTTTTTCTTTTTTTTTTTTTAAAGGAAAAACATGAAAGCCACCTTTGGTTAAAAAAAAAATTCCTTATTT
Organism: Solanum aculeatissimum; assembly: GCA_038996855.1. Lineage (NCBI taxonomy): Eukaryota > Viridiplantae > Streptophyta > Magnoliopsida > Solanales > Solanaceae > Solanum > Solanum aculeatissimum. The sequence continues at coordinate 9,145 of JBCEWC010003702.1, forward strand.
TAAGGGGAAAAGAGAAAATGTTCTTATTTTAAGGGAAAAAGGAAAACGTTTCAATGGTCTTTGATATAAAAAAAGTTTTTTCTTTAGGGGAAAACTGGAAATTGGTTTTTTCCAAATAATAAGTTTTAAAAAGTTTTTTTTTCAAGGGGAGAACGTAATTTTTTTAAAAAATTAAGGGGAGAACTTAGTAATTATTTGAAAATAGTTTACCATATTTCAATAAAAGTTCTTCTAGTTTCTCCATGAATCCTAATTATATTAGGAAAGGTTTTGTCCTAAATATAATAAAATATTATTTCCTTAATTTCCTTTTTGATTTATGATTTCTCTACCTCTATAAAAACACTTAAATTTCAATTTTTGTTTCATCAATCATTCAACAATCATTCAACAATCAACAATTTGGTTTGCATCTTCTTATTTTACGTTTTTTTCCCGAACGTCAATTTGATTCTCAGATTTGCTTAATTTACGCACTCACTTTCTTTGTTTCATATTTTTTTCACTTTCTTCTTCACTTTTTTAATTTAAAAAAATAATATTAATTGTTATGTCAGCTTAACTTGCTTCATTTAATTTACAAAAAACAAATCCAGTGACAACAATGAGAAAGATCAAATAAATTGAAGATGAAACTAATGAACCAATAATTCATAAAAGAATCAAACTTGAAAATGATTAGTGATGTTTTATCATCTAATAAATAGAAGTTCTAATGTTTTTAGATTATACATAGTTATAAATTGTTTATGTTTTTATTCTTTTAAACAATCTATTGGCATAACATTTAATATTAGTTATTAACCTTCATTTATATATGCTTTCTAATTTAAATGAATTTTACAGTACTTATTTTTATTTAATTACAAGGAGTTTTAAATGATTTATTCTATATTGCAGGATATTATTGTTAAACACATGACACAAAAAGGTACCTATAAAAATAATTACCATATTACATTTTAGCCTATAATTTTCACTTTAATACTTTAATTTTTTTTTATTTTTCTATATGGACAAAGACAAAGTTACTCAAGCCATTCGAAAGATTAACAAATATATTTCTGTAAATGCTTATTAAGTAGGAAATTCAGATAATTTATTTCAAGTACGGAAAGAAATATTTGATCTTAACAAAACTTCTTATCATATTACAAAATAGAAGAATAAAAAACCATCATGATACTTCATTTACCAAATTTCAAGGGATACCCACACGACCTCATCTTGTCTTCTTGAATACCTACTTGCTTATATTAATGAACTTGAATTCACTTTAAATCCTGAATCCATCGCTACTAATTAGTAAAGTTGATACAAACACCAAGGTAAATTTCTTGGCCATAAATACAAGTGAAAATAATTGTAGTAACAAATGGTGAAGGCAAGCAATTCAATTGGTTACATATGTGAATTAGGTTCATAGCTAACGAATTATTTTAGATGAGCACAATGCAAAGTGAGCTTCCTCAGAGTAGAGAAAAAAGGTCTGAAGAACAGAACTATAGTAAAATGGTAAAAAGAAAGAATAAATCTTATCATAAAAATTTCTCTGTTAGCCTGATCATGAATTAATTAACAGCAATTGCATCCAAAACAATCCATGATGATTCAAATAGTTCATGAAAGAACTCAACTCCTGTCTCTTTAGCTGAACTTCTTAATGCAAGCCCAAATGCATTTCCTTGTATTGCACCAAGCCGTGGCTTCCCACATATTGCTACAATCAACACTTTGCTTCGTCCCTGGGTGTAGTAAACATTAACCATAATTTTTATTTATAATAATAATAATACTCTCTACAAGAGACACAATATTTACTCACAAATATATTTCATTTGTCTATTATTTTAAAAATAATTACTTTAGATTCACGCACGTGCAACACACATATCGTGCACTAGTATATTTTAAAAACATGAACTCACTAACTTAAATATCAAATTACTTAAATGCCCTTTATAAAATCTATCTACTTATTAAACTTAAATAATCTAGCGCATAAACAACCCTAAACCACACAACCTTTGGAAAGGGTATTGTCTTTGTTCTTCTCAACATAAGCTGCAATGCATTTTCTTTTTTTTTTTCCCTCTCCCGTATTGGACATAATACATTTAATTAATTATTTATATATTTGATTTTTGCTTATTTTTCGTGCCTCAATATCATTATCATCATACTATACTAATAGCGAAAAATCCTCATCTAAAATGGTAAAGTCTGTATACATTTTACCCTCCTTAGACTTTACCTGTGGATTTCACTGCGTATGTTTTTGTTGTTCTTAAAAGTTAAAATGACCATTATATCCTTCACTCAAACACTATTGCAATGAGATTATTAATTTTTTTTTTACAGAAAAATGTAAATTTACGTAAATTCTACTAAAGATTAAATAGTTAAAATAATAAATAAATAAATGTGAAAGCCATTTATTCTTTTCCCAAATACCATTATTTATCATTACCTTTCTTAGTAGCAATATGTAAATGTATATGCTATTAGTTCTAAGCCTACAAAGATATACAATATGCAAGGCCTGCAGCTATGAGGCTACAAGAGCCCTTTATTTCTTTCACAAATATAAAGCTTGATCATGCTCTTTGGCAAAAGAAAGTTCTTGTAGATAAAATGCACTTAAAGATTCTTCAAAGTATGTTGATACAATTCTTAAAATGTTTAGAGTTTTGAATTTTGATTTTTGTGTTACTCGTATTTTTTTTTTTGAAAAATGTGGAAGAGATTACAAAGTGGAATAATTTAACCTTCATTAATAAGGTAAAAGTTCATGTAGCCATCAATTGATCAACTAAAATTCTTCGCATTTGATATGTTTCATACTTTAATTTTTTTTATTTTTTATGAGCCTTTTGGTTAATTTTCGTTCTTTATGCCCAATTTAATCATCTTGTATTATTGTTTCTGTCAAAAAATTGATATATTTATTAGATAATAATTTCTTGATGTTTGTAAATTATTAAAATAAGAACGCTATAATTTTTTTAAAAGGCGAAAATCTTAAAATGTGAAATATTTATCATCATGATTGACGTTCATGAAATTCATATTTAAATTTTATACATCATTGATACATAAAAAGAAGAACTATTGTCAGTGGGGTATATATTTTATACATAATTAGAATTGCTTAATTGAGATCATTTACGTGCAAAGCACGTATTTGTAAACTAATAGCGATGAATTTAATAGTCATTAATGAAATAGTGAGTTAGGTAGTAGTTGTAAATTTAACGGTTGTGGTAATGACTTTTATGATATCAAGAATTTCAAAAATGATGTCGTGTTAATTGAATTTAGCCCTCCAACTTTACTTTTTAAATCAACCCCCGCCCCTCCCCACTCCTCAAACTTTAAACAATACTCTCTCTTTATTTTAATTAAATCTTTAAAATATTTATTATATTCTTTCATTATCGCCTTTTCTTTTTTTACTTTTTAAAAAATCAGGATGTTTTTATATTTTTCAATCAATTCATGCAATATAATTTTCAGAAAAAACACGAATATTATTTTTTAGATGAAAAAAAGTGAAGAAATACTAATTAAATATATAAGCTAGTGATGTTCTATAATGAAGTAAGTTATCGTAATGAGAAAAATAATTTCATTAATAATAATAATAATAAAAACTCTAATATTTATTTATACAAGTGAAAATAGCAAAGAATAATAACTAGATAAATATATGAAATATACAAATAATTAGTTTAATTATATTCAATTAATTTCTAAATTATTTTGAAATATAATTTATTTACTATTCCTTCAATTAATTAAAACAGGTTTAATTTATATAAACAATAGAGAATATCCTCACTGTTTGTATTACCTAACCCTCATTCTAAAAATGGATATTTTAATTTACTTATTAAATTTGTGCAATTAAAATAAGTTTTGATTTTTTATTTTTATTTTTACCCTTAGTATCAAGTAAGGGAATAAAGTAGTAGTACTTACATTTAAAATTTCAAAATACTACTAATAATATTTTAGTAAAATAGATTTCTAATAATTTTTTTTAAGTAGTGTCATATCAAGAAGGTCAGGTAATGTAAAATACACTAAATACGAAATCGGAGAAAGACAGAAAATATACGTATCTACATTAGCAATTCAATCACTTAAAAATAATTAATTGTGTAACAGAGAAAAATATAAAATATGTAAGTTCTTTTTCAAATTACATGATTCGTTGTTTCTATTCATATAATTTATCATATTTGAACAAAACATTACAATCTAAAATAATTAAAAATAATACTTAAATATTATTTGCGCATTGTGGTACGTATACAAGTACATATATATATATACACACTTAATACATATTATATTGAAATATATAAAATAATATTAAATTTTATGAAAAAAATCATAAAACTATTATCCTACTTGTAATGTTAATAAACTTAAAGATAAAGTTATAAATACTTAGGTTAAAAAATAAATTATATATAACATAAAGAGGTATTATATAATGCATAGGATAAAGAGAAAAGTTTGATTATTATTTAAAGTTGGAGGAGAAATTTGATTTTTAAATTAAAATTAGGGGGGTAAAAATAATTTTCATCTAAAAAATTATAATTTGGTGATGGGCATTTTTTTTTTTAAAGAAAAGAAAATATATGATAAAAAGAAAAAAATATCAAATTGAATTGTTGTATTGACGTGGCACACTCATGTTAAACCCTTCACGAAAGTTTTATAACACTTTAGGGCCGTTTGATTGAGAATAACTTATTTTGATATTAATTATTATATATATGAGATAATTTATTCTATTACTATGATATAAATGGTGAAATAAATTATCCAAATTTAATAACCAAATAAAATATTAATTTTTTTTCTTTTGTTGTTCTTTCAGTTCTTGACTATTTATTTTTATCTCTCGAAAGACGACTTTGACTTAGAAGGGTATTAGGTTGCAGAGAAAATTATTTTTCTGTGAAATTGCTAAGGGCATTTATGACTTTTCCTTTAAAGAACTAAAGCACAAAATTAGTTTCAAAATAATTTTTGACCTTCTTGTGAATAAATCCAACTCAGATTACGTTACGGACCCACAGTTTGTTTTGCTCCCAGACAATCTTGGTCACCGCCAAGATGCTACGTGTTTAAAGAATACAATCAGTCACCGCTAGTTACAAATATAGAAAAACAAGCGAATATAATTGGTCCGTCTTATATTAAAAGTAACAGTCAGTGAGTTTAGTAAAAACTCCAAGTACAGGTGTGATATTACTCAGCTTCACACAGTTTTCTGAGAGGCGTTACAAAACAGTCTCATAAACTCAGGAAAAAAGCACCGAATTGAAGAGAGAAAAAAAGGAGAGAAAGAGAAAGAGTGAGAGAGCAAAGAGGAGCGCTATGGTGGGTGAAGAAAAGAAGAGGCATCAGATGATGCAAAACCTGTTCGGTGACCAATCCGAAGAGGAGGAGGAAGAAGAAGAGGAGGTTGAATCGGAACACGAATCCAATCGTCAGCCTTCGGTTCGATTTTTTCTCCTTTTTTTTGTTTAATCGACTCGTTTTCTTGTTGAATTTTCTGTCAGTGAATTAATGTGATATGGTTTTATTTGATTTTCTGCTGAATTGTTAAAACTTGGCCCTAATTGGCTATATCATGTATGTTTATTGGTTCCATGTCTATAAGAATAATTTCAAAGGGAGAAATGAGTAGGTTTAATCCACTTTAGTTCTGTTTTTTGAGGGGAAAAATCAAGAAAAGGACTCTTTAATGTGTGTAGCCAACTCAGTGGTTTGAATGAACTTTCTATTACGGCATGCTGGCCGAATGGATGTTGAAAGATGTGCTATTTATAATGTTAGCTTCAAATTTCCTGTTGAATGAATTCGTAGAAGTCGAATCATATTTGAAAATTTAGAATTAGGGGATGCATTTCCTATCATCATTGATAGGAATTGTCGATGATTCTCTCTGATGCTGAATCTTATTGCATATCGGTGTTATTTATAGCGGTAGCTTATGAAGATTTTTTTGGGCCATAGTTGTTTAGTTTTCTTTGATTGTTTTAATTCTTTAAAATTCCATCTTTTGTCCTCTATTTGATTACATTCCTTGAAGTGGTTTAACATGCTCTTAGGGGTTAATGTCTTGGTAACACAAAATAAAAGCTTCATAACTTCAGTTGATGTTACCTTTGCTTCTTGGAATTGGAATTCACCTTTTTCATTCTTATTTGTGTCTGGTTACATAAACGTTTTGACTTTGGAACTATTCTTTGCTATTATTTTCTTCTTCAGGATGACGGGGATGGAGGCGTGGAACCTGAAGGCGAAGGTGAAGGTGAGGGAGAAGGTGATGTTGAAGTTGATGGTGATGGTGATGCTGAAGGTGATGTTGATGTTGATGGTGATGGTGATGCTGAAGGTGATGTTGATGTTGAAGGTGATGTTGATGGTGAAGGTGAAGGTGAAGTAGAAGGTCAAGGGGAGGCTGAGATGGAGAGTGAAGGTGAAATGCAAGACATTGATCCTGGGCATGGAGAGAGCGAGGGTGAAAGAGATCAGAGTTCTCAGGAAATGGAGGTTGGTGATCAGAGGGTGCAAAGTGAAGGAAGAGATTCAGAGAGTGATGAAAAAGAAGAATATGGTCAAAGAGTAGTGACTAGTAGGAGGCGGGAAGTAATTGACAGTGAATCGGAAAGATCCGAGGAAAACCGCTATGGTGACAACGAAGACGAGGAAGTAAATCAAACAAGAAGTCCAAGGTAATCAGTTGTCTGCTCCTTCCTGTCTCTACTTCTATTCCCCCTTCCCCCTTTTTCTGCCTGATGTTTTTGCTTGGGGAGAATGTAGAAACATGTTTCAGTCTTCTTTGAACCAGCTCATGAGTCCTATGCAACTGCTCATTGCTGATTCTGCTCGAGTTTATCTGTTGTAAATCTTTCATATCATATGATATCATATAGCATATGAGGACCAATAGCAAAAAACACATTATAAAAGGATTGGTTACATAAGTTGGTCGGTGTAATTTCGATTTCTCATCTTGGAGAAACGAATTCTTCTCTGATGATGTGATGTTGTTTGTAGCATCCAAATCTTTTTTGATCACAGTGATCTTTTATTTTGCAGTAGGTCTCCTGGGGAAGATAAAGACGAGGCTCACTTATCCTCTGCTCCGGAGATTCGTGATGTGTTTGGGGATTCAGAGGATGAAGAAGAGGCTGATTATGTTGTTCAGAATAAGATTGACGAGGAGCAAAATGTTTGTACAAGTGCTAAATGAGAAGTACATTTCAACTTCAGTAGTTGTTTGGTTCACTTATGGATTTTAAACATTTTTCATTGCAGATATCCCCAATGGAAGAAGAAAATAGCTATGGAAAATTGAGGCAAGAAGATATTGTACCTGAAGATGGCGGATATGAGTCTGAAGAAGAGCCTGTGGAATCTAAAACTAAGGAAAAACCTGTTGGGCCCCCACTAGAGCTGGAGATTCCATTGCATCCACCACCAACTTATTCAGACAAGGTTAGTATTCTTTCTTGTTTCTGCTGATGTAATTCAGAAATATTTTTTGTGTTTCTTCCTTCATCCCCCCGCGCTGTTGAATGGGACTCCCATGTAAAGTCTGTGTTTCAATAACTTAAACTTGGTTGATATTGCGTACTGATTGCAGTTTCTTTGTATGACCGACCCTCTTGACAGTTGACATTTACAGATAAGCTTAGCGAGGCTTGATTATATTCAGTTGGTCCACATGATGCTATTGCTCATGTGGAGTCAAATATTTAGAACTTCATTCATGTTTGTCAATATTGTTTCTGCCTTTTTGATCAACCTAGAACCTTAGTGATTGAAAAATATCATTTGGTACTTAATCCTGAACTTTTTACTCGTCCACTTTCTTATGATGCAGATGAGCATGATCAAGGTTTCTAACATAATGGGCATTGATCCCAAGCCCTTTGATCCAGAGACATATGTTGAAGAGGACGTTTCTGTGACTGATGAATCTGGATCCAAGAAGCGCCTCAGCTTAGTTAACAACATTGTTCGATGGAGGAAAGTTAAAAAGCCCGACGGCACAACAACTGTAAGTGAATTATATTTCTCAAAAAAAATAAATCTGTAAGTGATTTTGAATAAACTCGTTTATATCTATATGCTCGGGCATGGATCAGAAAATCATCTCATCTCTGATTTTCCTGATGATTTGGGCAAGTTTTTTTTTTCTTTATTTGAAAGTTGCATGTGATTCATCAGATATTAATGAAAACTTTTAAACTCAGTGTCGCAGTGTTGCCTGACGCCCTTGGATTTTTCCTTCCACTAATGTTTAGATAATTTTAATTATTATGTGGAATAGACAATTCACAACATTCCGTTTCTTTTAAAAGAAAAAAAGTCTAGAGAGTTAGTGTATTAATCATAGAGACTGACATAGAAAGTAGAAACAGGTACTTGCATGTATATATAATAACTCTACAAGGTGGACTGCTTGTTAGTTATTTATCATTGGTCATACTTTGGGAACACTTCAATATTTTGATGTGAGTTTGGATCCACAAATCAAGAAAATTTTCTGATTCATTTAGCATTTCTTGGTACTGATTGAATGGATGTTTCTGTATGTAGGTAGAAAGCAATGCACGCTTTGTGGAATGGTCTGATGGCAGTGTGCAATTAATGATTGGAAATGAAGTTCTGGACATATCTACGCAAGATGCGCAGCATGATCAATCACACCTGTTTCTTAGACATGGAAAGGTGAAATCTCATGTGCAAAATCCTATTAACTTTGGCTGGGAAATTTCTGGGAAAATAGTGATCCTTTCGTCAAATCAGCAGATGTACACACACAAAACTTCACAAAAAAAAAAAAAGAAGAAGAGGAACTTGTAAAAGTTCCTCCTCCTTTTTATTTTTTTTTAAAAAAGTTGCGTGTGTTTGTCTGCTGATTTGACGAAAGGACCTATGGAGTAGAATCATTTGTTTTCCTTCTCAAAGAAATGATTCAACTCCGTAGTAGTTAGGGAATTGAACTCCGGGCTTGACTGAAAATAGGGTTAGTAGTTGACTGATATCTGGTTGTTTAAGTAGATGATGTGGATTAAATTTAAAATGACTACTTATTCCTGTAGCATAAACAAGATGAGGGAAGATAAGCTGCCCATTTCTCCATCCTCCTCTCTACTTAGTAGCCAGCAACCTTCGTTCTCTCCCCTGCTCCATTCTCCTGTACTGGCTCTACTCTGGTGACTTTTCTCGACCTCAGTTCTGATTACCTTCCCCACTTTCCTCCTCCCCAGTCTCTTCTCTTCTTCCCTACCTGGCTGTCTCTTAATCCATCCCTAGATTGCGTATCTTTCCTCACCACTGGAAGATTCCTTTTCCTCAACTTCTCAGACGGTTTGCCAGTTCCTCAATCTGTGACCTTTCTCCCTTTTGCAAACTCGGTTGCGTGTCTCCCCCATCTCTCTTCTTATTTGACATCAGACTCTGATCATTCTGTCCCAACTTATGTGCTTTTCTATGATGGATACGTTGGACACCATTCCAATATTAACAAAATTCTACACAACTTTGAAGAATTCAAAGTCATTTAGCTATTTAAATGTCAAACTAAGATAGTGTTTTTTCTCTATCAGAGACTCAGAGTAACTTCCACCTAATATAGTAATACTTCTTTCCATTACCAGCTAATGATGTAAAGAAAATGCATATTGGGATTGGCTTAACTGAACCTTAAAAAAGCTAGCTAGCTCATGAAATAAGATTGTCCAAGATTTTATAAGGAGTTAATACGACATTCCTCAACCTATGTGGAACACTCTTAACACCCCTTCACTTCCTAGGACCAGACATCTGAAGTGGATATAACATACCATGGGGCTCAGTATTCCCTTTAGGATTTGGTCTAGTAGTAAAAACACAACATGTTTGTGAAGTTGCTGCAAGTTTCTTAGGGAAATATGATGGATGTTGCCTGATAGTTAAAAGTTTCTAAAAGGAACATGCTGAATTTTGATGACTGTTGCCAAATATATGGCCAAAATAAGATGTTTGTCAATTTGGTTATCAATTGATTGAAGTACTTGATGGAACTTTTGAACTAATAGGATGAATGCTCCTCCTGACAGTCTCTGCATAAGAGATCTCTTTGTCAATCCTTCTGTAATTCTTGCAAACTGTCTCAAACTTAAATACAATTATGTAGGCTGATGTCAAACTTAAATACTACCTCATTTAAAGTAGAATAGCTTTCATCTTCTGCTCCCTCATCTTTAATAGGCATAAAGAAGATATCAAAAATACAAAAGAACTCCCTTGCTAGCCAAATGTCCAAAACGGTAGTCTTCATTGAACATAAAATAGCATGACAAAGGAATGGAATCAAAGGGAAACACCCAATCGAACTACAGACCTGATATTCCCATTTTGATTCCATTCCTTTGTCATGCTACTTTATGTTCGATGAAGACTACAATTTGGACATTTGGCTGGCAAGGGAGTTCATATGCAGTTATTGATTGATTCTTTTGTATTTTTTGATATTTTCTTTATGCCTACTAAAGATAAGGGATCATAAGCTGAAAGCTATTCCACTTTTAAGTGAGGTAGTATTTAAGTTTGAGATCAGCCTACATAATTGGATTTAATATTAGGTTGACACCTATGAATTTCAAATATTAACATTTGCTGCAATTGAACTTTGATGAATCATAAATACTATTAAATTTTCTATCTCAATACCTATAGTCTATGTACTTTATGACATTTATTGCATTGTGATGTTTAGCATAAACACCTAACTCGCAGGGAATACTACAATCTCAAGGGAGAATTTTAAGCAAGATGAGGTTTATGCCTTCATCATTGACATCAAACTCTCACCGTTTATTGACTGCCCTTGTTGATTCACGCCATAAGAAGGCTTACAAAGTGAAGAACTGTTTCACTGATGTTGACCCTGAGAGGGAGAAGGAGCAAAAGGAGAAGGTAAAATTGATGAGTAATGGATTATATTTTGCTTTTGGTACGTTATAGCTGGTAAATGGACTTTGACTTTCTTTTTGTCCGTGAAGGCTGAAAGCCAGACAATCAGAGCAGGTGCACTCCTCAATCGGAAAAAGGAGAAGGTCAGCCGCAAATACATGCCTACGTTACGTAGGGAACGCCAACTCTCTCCTGGTTTCTTGGAGGACGTGCCTGAGGAGGTTAGATATTTTTTCATTTGTCATGCATATTGTAGGAAAACATTATTCAGTGGCATGATATACTGAAACCTCCTGTTCCCTGCTTGGTCTGAAGTGAATGAATTATCTGTTCAACATGATTCAATGTTTATATAAGTGTTGCCTTGCGGAAGACGTTAATCGAACTACTCGGTATTCCATAAGAAAAAGTTGCCACTCTGACCTATCATATCTGTCTATTGGATTTCTCCCATTATCAGGACGAGGATACTGATTACTATGACTCTCGACGGTCTGCTGCTCGCCGTCGCTTTGAAGAAGACTTAGAAATGGAAGCTCAAGCTGAGAAACGAATCATTAATGCAAAAAAGGTACAGAAGTCAAGTGGAATCAAAGATTTTTTTTCCCCTTATTTTTTGCTACTTTTTCAGCTAACCTGAAATTCTCCCCTTTGTCAGAAGGATATTCCTAGGCAAGCATCATCATCGCATGCTTCAAAGCATTCTCGACGCCCTGTTGATTTTGATGACAGTGAGAAGGAGGAGTCTGAGTATGAAACTGAAGAGGAGGAAGAGGAAGAAGAAAGGTCTCCACCACGTAGAAGGGCTGTCCAGGAGGAGCCAGAATATGAAGAAGAGCAAGAGCATGATCAGGGTGAGGAGGAAGAAGCATATGATGAAGAGTCAGAAGAGGAGGCTGAGGTAGGAACCTGTTCTTCATTGTCTAGTAATAGCCCAATTGAATCTTCTTGATCATGTATTGCATTTAATAATAGGCATCTGTGAGAAGGTTAAACTTTTACTGGAAAGTTCCATACTTTTGTTTGATATTTAATAATCTGCCAGTTCCAGAACTGTTGTAAACTTTCTAGACACATAGGCCTTCTCATATAAATAAGTGAGATGGTTCAACAAGATTCATTTAGTGTTTGACTCTGCATGCCATTTTACTGGGCAGATGTGTCAGATGTTCTCTGCTTAGTAATTTGTTCGAGGATAACTTAAACATTTTGATCAGGGTAAAGCTTCCTCAGCTGGAGCTGCTGAGTAAGACCTTAATGATTGCTAGATATGCTAGTGAGACTTTCAAGACCACATGGGCTACTTGCCATATCCGTGTCCCCTACTTTTTTGCAGCAACTTGGTGGCACTACAAGCTATCAACTGCTGTATCTGGGTTTTCTGTTTGGTGGCTGTGTAATAATTCGGAGATTGGATTTTTCTGAATGTGAAACATGTTATGTAGTAATAAATTAAATATCTAGGAGAGGAACAAAAGCTGCAAAGCTGCCAGCTTGGATTTTGAAAAGGATAATTACCTTATTCATATAGTCTTCGAATCTTTGAAATATTAGTATATTTATTAGATCCGAGTTAATAATGATAAGTACTTTTAGCATGAAAAACACTTATTCCAGTATTTAATTTTTTGAAAAGGCAATTGTTGTTGGTAGAGGTTTTGGAAGAAATTGAGAACTCGAGCTTTTGTTCTTAAAACTTGGGCAATATTTCCGATGAACAACTTGCCTCACTGATTTAACCAGTGGAATTTCTGGTTGAAGTTCATTTTTCTAATGTACAATAGAAGCACGTTATATAATGATTGTACCAAACTCTACCAAGTGGATGCCATAGAGGTAAAGGAGTTTGAGACGTGGAGGAACAACCTTGGAACCAAAGTTCTAATCCCGATAAAACCAACTCCAGGGGAATCTTTCCATTTGTCCTACCCTTGGTGAGTAGAGTAACTCAATACATATGCCGATGGGAGGTAGCTGGTAATCAATGAATTAGTCCTGGCATGCACAAGTTGGCTCGGATGTTTCTTTAAATATTAAAAGAAAAGTAACCATATCAAACCTCTAATTAAGTGTTTGTATGCATAGTATACGTCTCCAAGATGATGTACCTCCTAAAATGGGGCATTACAATTATATCATTGATGGCTTTGGTATTTATTGTTCGTCGACCCTTTTAGGTTAGAAAATAAGATATATGTGGACTAACTCTGCTAATACGAGCTTTGCAAAGTTTTGTTGGTCCGAAGCTCAAATAAAGATGATTTTGGTATATGGACAACTACAACCACCACCACCACCACCACCACCACCACCACAACCCAGTATAATTTCACAAGCAGGGTCTAGAGAAAGTGGGTTGTATGCAGAGTCGCGGACCTTACCACCATACATTTGCAGGGATAGAGAGGTTGTTTCCAGAAGACTCTTAGCGGTATGTGGACGAGTAGTTTAGAAATTTTTTGACTATTATGACTCTTCTTAACAGGGCCTAAATGGATGAGATTGACATAAAGGTATTCATGTTGCCAACTCAAAATTAGTTCAGATCGAGGCTTAAATGATTAGAATTGGTATGCAAATTATAAACTAAGAAGATTTACATCAAAGGTGCACCAATATAAATGGCCGTCGCTCACTACCTATTTGAACGTAAAACTTTAATGGAAAGGAGATCAAGTTTTGACGCAATTATGCAGCTTGATACTTAATAATTGTTTCTTTGCTGCTATAGTAATTTTGGCGGTCGTCATTGCATGGAAATGAGGGATACATTACCATATCATCTCAAGATGAAGGGTTTGGTTCATTGACCATGAACGTCGTTAGAAGGATAAATTACATCACGAGGTTCAATTAAAGCAACTTAACAGGCTGCAGTTGCCATATGTCAATATTTCCCATGAAGAAGACTCTTTCTAAACAATCAAATTTTGGGCAAAGGTCATGACATTAAATATGCCCTAAAGAAGACAATGCAAAGGAAAAATTGGAACAAAATGCAAGATTAGGTATTTGCTTAGATGCCATTCCGATAGCAGAAGAAAATGGTTCTCTAGTGCTTTAACGTTGAAACTAAAGCGTCTGCGTTGCACGAGCAAATCAATTTTCTTAGTGCATCTAAGTTGCCTGAGTTATCGACAACAATAAATGACCTTGTTATCTAGCCTTGGATAAATGATGTGATAAGGGGTTCCAATGGAAATAGAAACTGTTTTCCTTTTTCTAGCAATGTCCATTTATTGGTCAATGTTTGGTTCATTGTTAGCAAGGGAGGAAGAACATTGGATGATGAATGCTATTCGTTTCGTCACTTACGAAATATGGATGTCTCATGAGGTATTCTGTGTTCTTGGTGTTCCATTTTCTTGCGGTCGCTTGTCCTCATGAATCGAGGTTCGTAAGGGTTGTTCATAAGTTATGCACTCTTTCTTAAATTACATGTTTTTGATGCAAGGTCACCACTTCCTCGGAGTATTAGTCTTCCTCTTATGGTTGAATTTATTTTCTTGGAAATTTAATTGGATTTTGTATAATAAGAGATCAGGTTATAATAGCATTAGCATGTGCATGGGATTAGATGGTTTTCCACTCCATATTTCTAAATCATTCCACTTCATGAATTACTTAGTTTTACTTGTTTAAGTGAGCCCTTGGTGTCACGTCACAATTAATATTAAGGACTAATGTCTGGATATATGGTTTTTGAAATGTTGGATGACACAACAGTACAATAAAAACGACGACACACCCAATGTAATCTTACAAGTAAGGTTTGGGGAGAGTCGAATGTATTCAAACCTTACCCATAACTCTCTCTACATAGTGATATAGAGATTATTTTTGATAGGCCCTCAACAAGAATGGCACAATAACAAACAAGAGTAAATTGTTGCCGGTGTCGACCGGTGCAAAAGTTCATTTTGGAGAAGTTAGTGAGGTCATCATATGCAATGCGTAGTTATTTGAAGCATAGATTATCAATAAATTAGCATGGGTAATACATAATGTATGAGTTAATTTTTTTTTACCTATTAAGAAAAAAATTAGGACTCAACATAAATGGATGAAATGAGATGTGTTACGAGAAGGCTATATTAATTTTAGGAATAGTTGAGCTCATATTTTTTCACATGGTGAACTACTTGAGCCCATTGCTTAATTTTTAATCGATTCCAACTCTGGGGCTGACTGTATGAATTTTCAAATGTTTTAGGTATAGGTAGTTTGATGTGTGGTTATGCAATTTTCTCTCTAGTTTCCTTCTTTTAACAACAATAATACCCAGTGGAGTCCTACATGATGGGTTCCGGAGAGGGTAGGGTATATGAAAACCTTAATAAAACGAAAAATGCATTAAGTTCTATATAGGAAAAGTTCTTGAAGTGAAAGGCAGAACACCAAGTTTTTTTAAACCCATCCCTAGGAGCTCCTACTCTTTTTTTAGGCTCCCACGGTGGCTCGAACCCACAACCTTAGAGTTGGAGGGTGGAGGGTTCTTACCACCTCAGCATCCCCTCTTGTCATAGAACTCCAAATTTGATGTAGTTCTTCAACAATGATGAAGAAGTTGGAGCGCTATTTGAATTGCCGAAATCTAACTTTTGCCCTCACCTACCATATACTATCGCCCTTTCCTTGTAAATTTGTATCGTATACTACTTGCAGCTTGCCGCCATCTTCAACTTACCAAATTAGTGATTGCATTTACCTAAGCCAATGATTGGTATCAACGGCAGTCCCTACCATCACTTAAATTTGCCCAATCTCTACTCTTCCCTCTTCCCAAATAATTTCAATATGATTAGCGAAGTTTATCTAATCTCCATGTGAGGCTAGATGAAGTTGCATATTCAGAGTTTCGTGCTCTTATGTTCATGCCAAGACGACATTAGTGGCATCAAATGTGAGAGAAGAGGGATAATTTGGTACTCAAACATAGTGGAAGATAAAATGGAATCTAACTTCAAAACAAACAAGATTATTTGGAAGTTACTAGCTTCGGAGGCATAAGGTGGACTATGCCTGAGAGAGCAGGTTAGGCCCGATAGTAAGCTGGAACAATGAGGGTAGTGGCAGTATAAGGTACTCGAACTCTTCACTTTTGGTGTCGCACCTGTGTCGACACGATATGGGTTTGGGTGTGGGATTCGTGTCCGATTTGGTCAACCGGTTTCATGTAATTTGGCCAAAATCAAGGAGAAAGCCTGGACAACTGTAATGATTTTTGTAATCAATACAAAAACTAAGGTGAAATTGAAGAAAATGGAATACTTCCTCCGTCCCAATTTATTTGTCATTATAAGTTTTGACACAACCCTTAAGAAAAAATTATTTAGGAATGTAGTTTGACTAATATACCCCTTATAAATAATTAAATTTTTATCTATATATGTGCCTCTTAATTCAAGAGTAATTAATGCTAAGGGCAAAGTTGGAAAAAAATAATTAATTCTCTCTTGATTATCCAAATTGACAATTATTTTGGGACAACTATTTTTAGTATACATGACAAATAAATTGGGACGGAGGGAGTACTTTTTATATAGATATTTCTATATCACTCCTTTTCCTTTAATCTCCTTCCAATATTCTCCTCAAGCTCTCCACGTAATATCTCATAATTTAGGTTTATCACTCTTATTTTTAGATATTTTACTTATATTTAGGCAAATCCTCGCACTTGTATCCATATATGGATCCATATCCCCGAACCTTAAAAATTAGATCATGAAGGATCCGACCTCTAGATCTGTACTCATATCGGACACTCGCACCAGAGTCCGAGCAACTTAGGCGGCAGTATATTCAAAAACAGATGGAGAATTGTCGTAGCAGCGATATGGTAGACCATTTGGAAGGGGAGAAATTTAAGATGTTTTGAAAGTATAAGTAGCCCTTTACATGGGGGATTAAAATGAACTGCATTCTCCCTTTTTGCTAATGGTGTAATTCTGAGCATATAGATGATCTTGTAGCCATTATAGACGTCTTAGGACCCTTGTAAGATGAAATAGGACCTTGAGATAGTTTTTTCTTTTTATTGTTGCTGAGCCTAGCCTGCAGTTGTATGTACTGTGATGCAAGTTTTTGGGATTCCACCTTAGGGCTGAAGATGATTTTTATACAAATTTGTTACCTTTGTCCCAAAAAAAAAAAAGAAGAGGTCCTTTCAGAAACAGTACGAATGAGATCAACGAATCTTTAGATTTTAATGGTAGATGGAAAAATATTTATGGCACTAATCTTGAAAAATTTCCTGCCTTCTATATATTTCACTCTCCTTCTGTGCAGTCACTGGTTATCTTGTCGTTTGTTGTATTCTCCTTCTGTGCATTTTTTTTTAATTTCTCTTCTAAAGTTTGATTCTTCTGAGTATGATGATGATGGCCATCATATTTGGTGATCAGTCCTGTTTGGAGCCAACAAATGTAGCAATCATGGGATCTCCCAGTAAAATTTGATTATTCTTTGACGGTATACATGTTTCAGTTTAGTTTTTAATGTTGGTTGACAACAAGTTATCCAAGTAGGATTTTACCTTGTTACCAATCTCAGTTTTGAAAAACCACACCCTCAGCAGGAGGCAGGCTACACACTTTTATGGTGTCTGGCTTCTAGATGGAGGATTGGAGGGGAGCATATTTCACAGGGAAATCAATCTAAAAATTTCAGTCTTTGGAACCAGAATGTCCCCTGTTAACATGCTACCTCCTACCTGCACTGAAGTTGATGGATCACAGAAATATGCTTTCTACCTGTACTTTCTAGTCTTTTTTGGAGTTTCCTATTATGGTTTTAGAAAAATTGTTCTGTGCTGATCAACCTGCTTTGCTGCTAAATCATTAATTCGGGACTCCGATTCCATGCAGTTTGATGAACTTACATATCTGAATTTTGATTGTTGAAGTCATTTACTCCATTCCCCTCACTTTTCTTCCTCTTTTTGTGGTTCAAAATTCATCAGGAGCCAAAGCAAAATGTTAAAGCATCAGCACCAAGTAATAAGCGGAAAGGGATTGAGTCAGATGAAGAATCTCCTCCAAGGAAGAACCCAGCTCATCGCAGAATGGCAATTGTTTATGACAGTGATGAGGACTAAAATTAAGACAGGTGAGTGTTGGATGTGAACTAATTTATTCCACCTATATGACATGTTTCTTCTGTGATAAGATGTCAAGGCTTCTTTTTTGATGAATGTATGCCATGGTGAGCTGTATTTTTCATCTTGCAGATACATGTCTTTTGTCTTCAACTCTACTAAATCAGAACTTTACTGCATCCATTGAATGATTAATTGCCGAACGTCTTGTTTTGCTAGTAAACTGATAACTGGAGTTTATGCATAGTTGCTGGCGTTTGGTTGTAGCAATTGAACTAGGTCAAGTGCATGGATTTTTAATGAGATTTGCAGACTAGTTGCAATAATTATTTTTCATCCGAGGACATTTGAGATTTTAAGCTGGATTTTTTTTTGCTATTTACTCCTTTTGTTTCAATTTGTTTGTCGTACTTTCCTTTTTAGCGCCTCTTTCTTTTGGCAGCTCTCTAATTCCAACTTTGTACATGAGATGTTTAAAATGACAAGATTAAAGGGCATTTTGGTACGTTATACATATCTTTAGTTTAGGACCATTAGGTTCAAAAGTCTTTTACTTTCTAAACTTTGTGTCAAGTGAAAACCAAACAAACGAATTGAAACCGAGAAAATGTTAAGTTTATGGCTGCACAGTGGTCAAGAAGTTCTGTGGTAGAGTAGTAGTAGTAGTAAAATTACCATCAGTTAATGAATTGTCATATTGGTTCTAGCATAATTATAATGGTTATTATATCTGTATGTATACTATCGAGAGTTAGAAATGACTGTTCGTTCTCAAAAAAAGAGTTAGGAATGATGGTGAAGTGGCGGTGTGTTCTTTTCTCATGTATGTACATCTTTTATCGACTTTTAACCTGAGCTGCTATGAAGATTAAGTGCTAAATTCTTATTTGTAAAGACCAGTTTTTCGTGTTTTCACAAAATTGCATGCACACTGGATTTCTTTGGACAGAAGTTTGAAATGTTCGCAACCTTTCTTGTTCAGGTTTGCATTTGCCAGGCAAATTTGCACAGGATTGAATGGGTTGCTCGAAGGTCTGGGATTTGAAAAGAGGCATCAAGAGCTTGAATGTTGTTCAGTTATACATCACCAACTTACCTTAGGTTTATACTTTTAGATATCTTTCTCATGCTGAATTTGGCAATGAGCCGTAGCAGAAGTCGTATGAATTGTCGTTCAATATGGATATAACCTGTTTCCTTTAATTAGCGACCTATTTATAAATAAAAACTTGAAACTAGTACAGCTTGCTGTGGTCTTTTCTTTACATGTTGATCAGCTTTTTACCCTTAGTGTGGGGCAAAAGCTTATGCTCGCTTTGCACCATTTGGTTTCGGTTTTTGCAGTTTGCTAAAGGTCTCGATAGAGATCGTGTGGAAGCGATTCACTAAATTCTGGTAAGTCTTGATTTTGTTCTGGGCTGCAAAGAAGCAGGGGAGCAGTTTGGGTTTTTGTTTTCTGGGATGATTGAGGCGGCAGGATATCCTCAATGAAGATGCTCTTGCTTATATAGTGGCAAAGCATGCTTCGTTCTGTTCTAAATTTAGTCTCTTTGGTTAAATTTTTGAAGTCAGCTTATTTTTAAAAAGGACTTTTGGTGATAAATTTGTGTTTGGTTAATCAAAACTAATAGTAAACATTTTTGAGCAACAAGTAGTCTTTTGTCAAATTTTTAAAAGTGTTTCTGGTTGCATTTTCTCAAAAATGTTGGGAAGAAAAGCACACCTTTTAGCTTCTGAAAAGGTAGCTTCAGTTCCACTCTAAAATCACCCATTCAAAAATTTGATCCATAAAACTATTAAGGGGTCGTTTGGTGTGAAGGATAAGTAAGAATTATCCTAGGATAAAAATTAAGTGGCACTTAGATGGCCGTTTGGTTGACAAAAGGGGGATGACTTATCCCAGGATTAATAAATAGTACCGGGATAAGTTATCCCTCTTCTTGGGGGTATAGTAATCTCGGGATAAGTTATCCCGGAATAAAAAAGTTAAATGACAAAAGTATCCTTTTAAACTTTTTTTATATCTCATTTTGTATATTTACATTTTTTTAACACAAATATAATAACATTCACAAACTTCACTCCTTATTTTTATGATATTTCTTCTTTTTTTTCTATT
>JBCEWC010003703.1:0-29353 GCA_038996855.1 Solanum aculeatissimum
GGGGAGTTAAAAGAGTCATAGGATTAAGCCAATTTATGAAATTACCATTAATGAAACAGACTAATCACTGAAACACAGTGCCACACGGAAGGCCATAGTTGGCCGTATACTGGTACACGGTCCATGGACTGGACCATCTAACATGACTTGGCCTCGACTTCAACTCGAACTCTCGGGGGACTTTCTAGAACACTTCATGGAGGGACTCACGGACCGTGTGGCTGCACACGGACCGTGTACTAGTCCGTGGAGCCACACTTGTCCCGGAGCCCAGCCCCAAACTCTAGCCAAGGTTCTGCCCCACTTCATGGGACCCCTCACGGGTTGTGAAACGGCTCACGGACTGTGGGGTGGTCCATGAGACATGCCTTGGTCCATGTCTTGGCCCCCAACCCTTGGGAGCTCACTAGAACCATCCACGGACACCCACATGGACCGTGGACCACTGAACGGTCCGTGGTCCAGTCCTTAACCCATTTCTAGAACCTTGTTCCCAGGGTCCTTCCAAATACGAGCAGTCTCTCTGTTTTGGCCATAACTTTCTCATACGAACTCCAAATTGAGTGAAACCAGTTGCGTTGCGAAGATTCATCAAAGAGCTTCAATGTGATTTATAGCAGTCCACACAATTCATCCCGTACAAAACGTTATGATCTCTCAAAGTACATTGCCCAACCGTCTTCACCATCTCTAAAAAAGGTTCATTTTGGAATCCGGCCGCTTAAATACAACCCATGGCTACCAAAATTAAACCATGACCAATCCAACACTATCCAATACCAACCATCAAGAAGTTCGAAAAATTTTGGGTCGTTACATCATCTCCCCCTTGGGAACATTCGTCCTCGAATGAGCTAAGACTACAGCTTGAGGACATCAATCAAAACAAGAGACATTTTCATCAAACTTATAACGAATCATTCATCTTTTCAAAAGTCTTTTAAAACTCATGTCAAAATATTAAGTAAATTATTTTCATGCTTATGTATGCATGCAATGTCATGAAACTCAAGAAACAAAGAATTAGGACGATAAAAGGATAGGACCTAGTACCTTAAGCTTGAGTAGATTGGAAGAGATAATTACCTTGAAAGTTGGTTCACAAATAGCAATAATAACAAAAAAGACAAGAATTGTAAAAGAGACTGAGAAATTTATACAGGTTTAGATCACTGTTGTGGTGCTTACTCCAGTCCCCTTGGATTACAAGGGTTTTTGTTAGAGCTTCACGATAGAATTGATACTTACAAACTTCTTTCAAACCATTCTGATTCGCAGATCAGATTTATAAAAATCCTCTGCCTATATAACTAGTCTATAGTATTTTCTTTCTCTCCTTTTTATGACTATTCTCACAAGGAGTACAATGTTTTGTAGTAAGTAGAAGGATAATATCAAAGGCTAGTTTTTCAGCAAGAGTTCTACTTCTTTTACAGAGTAGAGAGTGACTATATAATAACTTATGAAGACTAACCATTATGGCTCTTTTAGATGGACCCAAGGGAGTTTCTTTCAATCAAAGGTTTGTAGGGTTCCTTGATTGAGGATTCTTTCCAATGCTGACTTTATATTTTGCCTTGTATAGCATATTGACTTATTTTTCTTCCATAATTCTTGGGCAATCTTGCTTTAATTTCTTGTCTACCTTCCTTTACAACTTCCACTTGCAATTTCCTTCTTCCTTTCTTGATTTAGACAATCGTCCTTCCTTTTTTTACTTATAGCTTTGCAGTGTAGTCTCCTTTTCCTTTTTGAGTAAGGATGCTGTATTTTCTCTTTTAAAGAAATCCTACAATTTCATTTATCAAAATCATCATATTCTAACAATCTCCCCCTTTTTGATAATGACATTTAACTGAGTAACGACATAAGTTTAATGAGACATCCCTGTTTAAGGAGTTGACTGCTCCCCCTTGCTCTGTGCTTTTTTTGTTGAAGTTTCCCTTTTCTTCGTTCTTTCTTATGTGAGTTTACTATTTTCTCCCCCTTGGAAGAATCAAAAAGGAAAAGCAACACAACCAAAAGTTTAGAGAACAATTATATATATACAAGCGAAAATAATAGTCAGGGATGACACCTAAGTCAGAGAGAATATATTACAGGGTGAACAAATCCTAATATTACATGCAAACAAAAAAGAGGACATATCTCTCAAATAGAAATTGTCTTAATAGAACAAACATTAGCGACATCCCAAGAAATATTTTAGAGTGTTGAGAACTTTACTGCAGAAGGAATCATAGGAGTACTTAACATTCTTGGAGAAGTTAGAGTAAGACGTTTGGACAGAGACAATAAGTTCATTATTCGACGAGTTAACTCCAACATTCACAATGTTAACTTTCTTTATGAGCTTGTTCATAGTGCATATTAATTTTTTTATCAGCCCAACTACATCCAGATGGAGCTTCCCTATCTCAGTGCTAGTATCCGTACTAAGCTGAAGTACCTTTCCAAGAATGTCTTGCAGACCCTGCAAGTTAGAATCAAAATAAGTGAGGTGAGGACTTAATTTTTTCAACCTCTTTGAGAAGTAGCGCAACTGCACCAGCAAAAACCCTAGTCGGCTTAGGTGCCTCTACTTTGGCCTTGATGGAGTCCATCTTATGCCACTTTTTATTAATCAGAGTGTACCCCATACTTGCAATCATCCTAGAGTCATAGGTAGAAAAATATAGGTGGCTTGAAATCCTGAGAGGTCAACCTATGACTCCATCATAATCCTAGAAATAAGAAGTCCATAGGGTAAACTGACAGAAGGATTGGAGTCTTTCGCACTCTCAAGCATATACTCACGTATCCAAATTTCCCAATTTGTGCGATATTTCTTAAAGAGACAGTACAATACAAACATCCCTATTAGAGATGTTGTTGAGTGAGCCTTTCCTAGGCACGAGAGCAGTTATATTTCAAAGCAAAGAGACAGGGGACCAAAATCATATAGATTCGAGTTTTCTTCTGCAATGGCAGATTTAGCTACTTTTAGAGAGACCTTGAAATCATCAGGCCAGGTTTCATTCATATAGGGGAAATCCTCTGAGAACTCAGAACCAAAGATGTCTTTAAAATATGTTCATTTATCACAATGCGATTTTTCAGAATAAGAGTCTCTAGATCTTTTCCATCCTTAGACAAATGGAGGTTGGCATAGAACATGGAATGGGTCCCCCATAGCATTCAAGTCCATAAAGTCTCAAAAGATAGGAGAACTTTTGGGATCAAATGAAAGTACTGACACGATAATTAGAATTCTCTAATTTCCTGAGATTAACCATACGACTAGGAACCACAGGACATTTTTTGATAAGTTTATATCTCTGTTTCTGCTTCACACCTTAAAATTTTTTTATGTCATTTGTATAGAGAGATTCAGAAGGGACACGAACGAGACTTTTTAGGATTTGTTCTCTTAGGAGGAGGAGGACATTTTTTAGAAGAAGAGGGATGAATAGAGGATTCTGCTTCAAAAGAATTTGAAGATAGAAAGTTAACTTCTAAAAAAGAATTATTTATAGGGATTTTCTGGGAAACCATGGAACGAGTGTGTGCCATATTTAGGAGAAAAAAAAGAAGGAGAGAGAAAGGATTTTAGATGAGATGAAGAGAAAAGTGTAAAAAGGGTCATATATATAGGTGGAGGAGTCCAGGGGATGGGAAGTTGAAAAGAAAAAGGGAACAAAAGATGAGGAGGTTTCTAATGAGGAGGCACAATATTCTCGAGGTGTAATAATTGCAAATGCATGGTTAAAAAAATTTGAAAAGAAAGGTAAGAAAAGTTTTGTAACTAATTTAAATGAAGAGCGGAAAAATTAGAGAACATAATTAATTTTTAAAAACTTTAATATTTAGCTTGTCTTGAAGGAAAAAAATCCATCTTTGTGCAAGGGTTTTGTAAAATTAACTGCAAGTTAATTTTCAAAATCAATAAATTTTAGTAAAAAATCTCCCTTTTTCAACATGATCTCTAATAAAATGATGCTTAATGTCTATATGTTTAGCCCTACAATGATGCACAAAATATTTAGAGAGTTTAATAGCACTCTTATTATCACATAGAATCAGAACATTATTGAAATTTAAATTAAAATCCTCAAATTGATACATGATCCATAGTAATTGAGTACCACAACTTTCAATAGCCATATATTATGACTCGGTAGTTGAGAGAGCCACAAAAGTTTATTTTTTGCTATACCATGAAATTAATAAATCACCAAGTAATTGACAAGATCCACTAGTACTTTTTTCGTCTTTTTTATTTCCTGCAAAATTTGCATATGAATAACCAGTTAGTGGAAAAGAAGTGGAGTTACGGTACCATAATCCCATTTTCATGTTTTGATTAGGTATTGAATAATTATTTTTACAACAATTAGATGAGATTATTTTGGAGTCGATTAGAACCTGGCGCACTTACATACACTGAACATGATATCAGGCCTGCTAGCAGTTAGATAAAGTAAGGAGCCAATCATTCCCCGATATATTTTGTCATCCACACTTTCCCTAGTAGTATCATTATCCAAACATGTAGATGGACTTATGGGGGTGCCATAGGTTTTTCCCCTTTTCATTCCAAAATGCTTGATTTGGTTCTCTGCATATTTGCTTTAAAGGACAAAGGTGCCTTTCGATGTTTGCTTGATTTGAAGACCGAGAAAGAATGTAAGCTCACCCATGAGAGTCATTTCAAATCCACCTTTCATAAGATTTGCAAAATGCTCACATAAAGATGAGTTAGGACTTTCAAATATAATATCATCCACATAAATTTGAATAATGAGAAGATCTGAATTAACATTATGAATAAAAAGAGTTGTGTCAATATTCCCATTCTAAAATTATTTTTGAGAAGACAACTACTAAGATGTTCATACCATGCCTTTGGGGTTTGTTCTGAACCATAAGAGATTTAGAAAGTAGGAAGAGATGATCAAGATAGGAAGGATTTTCAAAACCAGTGAGTTATTTAACAAAGACTTCTTCTTTTATAAACCATTTAGAAAAGAACTTTTAATGTCCATTTGAAAACGTTTAAATCGATAAAATGGCACATAAGCAAGTAAGATGCAAATAGATTCTAACCTTGCAATAGGAATGAAATATTAATCATAATTTATACCTTCTTTTTGAGAGTATCCTTGAGCAACAAGTCTCGTTTTATTTCTAAAAACTTCACCTTTTTTCATCCATTTTGTTTCAAAATACCCATTTGGTTCCTATAACAGAGTAGTTTTAAGTTTTTTTTGACAAGCGTTCATACTCGATTTTGTTCGAAATGATCAAATTCTTTTTTCATTGATTGAACCCAGGAATCATCTTTAAGAGCTTCGTCTACTCATTTTGGCTCCATTTAAGACACTAAGACTAAAGAAGCTTATCTATTTAGAGATGCCTAGGTTTGCATTTTGTCAGAAGATGTAACACCACGTACGTTGAAAAGTTAAAAACTATAAAAGTTATAGGAAAAGGGGTTTTTGGGCAGGTAAGTACGAGTCCATCTATGAATTGTGGTTGATTTTATGGGCCACAGATAGGCCTCGTGAATGGGCATTAGGCTTGGTGAAATATTGAAGTATGGGGGTCAAGGTAAGAAGGAATTGTATGATCTGTATAAGGGTCTACGAGTCATAGACACCAACTCATAGACTAGGGGATGTAAATAAGGTTCTAAAGTTTGGAAAAGTGTTACTAGACGAAAGGGTTTACGAACCATAGTCCTGTTGATGGGTTGTGAACTTTTATTTGTAGTTTGGTTTAAAGATGAAAAATTATTCTAAGTCTAGGTGGTTCTATGAGGGGTTTTTACGACCCATAGAATAAATGATGGGTCGTAATTAGGGCTCATGGTTTGAGACATGAGAAAGTGAAAATTTTCTAAGTGTGGAAAAGGTTTAGGAGAGATGTCTACGACCAGGAACTACAGGGCGTAGAAGGTTATTCCTAGATTGGGTTCAAAGACTAATTTTATAAGCTCAAAAGTGCAACCAGGATGAAACTCCTGATCTACGAGCCATAATTTGATCTACGACCCATTGATCAGGCCCAACAATTTTTAATAAAGGACTTTTTAGTCATTTCCCACCCATATAAACTCTAAACTATGCCGTTTTGGTCCTATAACTACCCATAATTGCTCCACACTCCTCCAAAAAATATTTTCATTCTAACTTGCTCCTAAATTCTTTCAAAAATATCGTAAGACTTTTCTCTCAAGGAACCTCCATTGAAGCAAATTAGAACTCCAAGTTTGCTAAGGGATTCAAGGTTAATTTCTTTCAAACTTCTTGGGTCTCTTCATCTAGGTATGTGGGTCTTTACCCATGGATCAATTTCATCTAGGGTCGTAAAGTCAACTCAACACTCTTTCAATTTTCAAAGTGTAATTCTAATGGATTTCATTATTCCACTCTTAGTTATATGATTTATGATACATATATGATTTATATATATATATATACATGGCGAAAAGACAATATCCCCCTTCAACTTGTCTCAAAAAGTCAGTTACACGCTTAAACTAGCATAACGACCTATTACACACCTTTACTATTGAAAAGTGAATTTATTTACCCTCTAAAACAAACGTGGCAAAAAAAATTTTAAAATAATTAAATATGTGCGTCAGAAAAAGTAAAGTTAAAAAAAAAATCAACCCCCTTCCCCTCTTCTTCTTCACACCTCACACATTATCCTCTTCACACCTAACCCATTATCCTCTTCTTCTATATTTTTTTATCACAATTCTTTATTTTTCATCAAAATATGTTGCATTACTCTGTTTTCTTTCTCTGTTTTGCTACCAACCCATTTGCTAATTTTTGTATTGGGTAAAGGAATTTACAGTCATAAAATTTGTACATTTTCTATCAACCAACCTTTTTCTATTTTTTTTTCTATGCAACAAAGAATTTTACAACGGAAGCATTTTTCTCATCTTCAGAAGGTTCTCAATTTTAGCAAGTCAATCATTTTTAATTTTAAATCTTAGATTATTGGATTTCAATTTATGAATTAGATCTTTTCAGTTTGAGTCTGATTCAAATGTGAGAGTTTTTGAAGATGTTCCTAATTCTAATATTTAGGATTCATGATAGATGTCAATTTCAGTTTTTCTAATAAAATTGAATAGATTTGAAAAAATTAAGAAGAAAGAGTTTGTTTTGGTGTTTGTCATTGGAGACTGATTTGGGTTTTTGGCCGACTATTTTATGGTGGTTTAGGTGACTATCTGATGGCTATTTAGGTGGTTGTATGGTAGTTGTTTGATGGTGTTTTTCATGGTGATTGTTCCATGGGATTTGATTTACAACGGATAAGGATTGAGGTGGGGGCTCGATTGAAGGGGTCTTTATATAAAGATTCTGATGTGCCACCAAAATACGACACTTTTGATACTTTAAACTTAGAATTTTTTGTGTTCTCTAGAGAATTTTAGTAGATTTGATTTTTGTTTGTATTATTTTTACTGAATTGTAGGATTGGAGGTACTTTTGTGAAAGTGTTGATTTTGTAGCTTTTTGTTCATGTATGAGACTACCTATGGGTCGTGGTTTGATCGACGAGTCGTAGGTGGGTGTTTGTGGGTTAGATCCAGAGATAAAGGGATTTTTTGATAAAAAATAGATGATTAACAGGATGGTCCGTGGATCATTCCACGAACTGTGGTCTAGTCTGTGGTTCGAGAAATAGAAAAATAGTAGATCCCTTGTATGAAGAAGACCATGACTCATAGTTCACACTATAGGTCGTGGATGAGGTTTTGTGAATTGGCCCCAAATTTCAGTATTGCAGTCTATGATACCCAGACCACGAGCCATGGATTCATTCACGAACCATACTTTGGCTCATGATCGATCCCGAATCCAATTTTCCATGTTTATAAATAGATTTTTTAATTTATTTTTAGACATGTAGACCAATAGAGAGATAGAACATTACACAATATTACTAGTTTTGGGTTTATTCTTTGAGTTTTGGGGAGACAAAATCACTTTGTTCTTATGTTTGGATTTTTGTGTTGCAATTTAAGTGGAGATTTTGGATTTCATTCTTCAATTCTTCATTGTAAGTATTTAATTATGAAAATATTATTCATGATTTCATCATCTACAATGAACATGAGTAGCTAAATTTATAACTAGAGTTGTGGGAACCATGAAGAACAAACAAAGTAAAAATCAAATAATATGTAACCTATGCATGCATTATTTATCTCTTCATTTTGATTGCTTTTTAACAAATGGACAATGTTAAAACTCGCTCTATTCTTACTTGTCGGACCAAGGGGTGTAAGAATGGGAAAATGGATAAATAACAGGATTTGACATAATTACACTCATTGGATTAGCTTGAATGGACCAAGGGACAGTTAAACTGGGACCAGGGTAAGGGTTAGTAATGCGACACCCATAGACGAACCATGTTGCATGGTGAAATTTATCTATTTTTTGGACCAAGGACTTAGGTGAATATAACTTACCAGTTCTACATGCTACCCACTGGAAAATGTTATAATTATGAGGTCATACTGCATTAGAAATTTATGGGGAACACAATATCCTAGTTATTATCTCTTACTAATTTCGCAATACATGCATTCTGATTGTTATTAGAATAGGTTTTAGTTATTGTTATTTCATTATAAACTCTCCTTTGGAAATAAGTTGATTAATTTCTCAAAGTTGCTTTGATTATTCCAAGTCTAGACCATATTTCTTGTGGGATCGACCCAAACCGTTGTTAGGTTCTATATTTGAACAATGATCGCTTATGCTTCAATTGAGAGGTATAATTTGGGTGTGATCAAAATTTTGATGCCGCTGTCGGGGAATACAAATTTTAGATTGGTTTAATTAGAGTAATTAGAGATTAATTCTTATTTTTGTATTTTACATATTTTTATTATTTTTGTTTCTTTTTCAACATACAACTGTAGTGTATGTCCAATACATGTAGTCAAGGCAATCCCTTGACACCATATGATCTTGAGCTATAATGAATGTTGATAAGAACGGCTAAAGATAACACCAATAATGCTGGGAATGATGCACTTGACTTACATTAGCAAGACCCACCACCTTTATAAGTAGTGGACAATCAACCACCACCAGTTCAACAAGCAAGAATGGCTTGGTGGAATTAATATGGACTTGATCCAATGATGATGGATGTTACAGGAGCCATGATGTTGCCTTCGTTGCCGCTGGATGCTAAGTTCGTCATATCTAGTGGGTTATTGCAGATGTTGCACATAGAGGGTTGTTCTCAGTCTTACCTTCAGAGGATCTACATAACCATCTACACAATGTTGTCTTTGCCTTTAAAAGTATGATGAGAAATCAAAACGTGTCTATGGATACTATTGGGCTCTGTGTTTTCCCATTATCCCTTACCTATGAAGCAACAATATGGTTATTAGAGCTTTCATACAGTTCTAATCTATATGGATAGATATGCAAAAATCTTTTTTGAAGAGGTATTTCTCCAAATCAAAGAAGTTAAAGCTCAAAGATTATATCAACACCTTCTAACAAATACCTAGGGAATTTATTAGTGCAACATAGGAGCGGTTCCTCAAGTACATACAAAGTGTTCCAGACCATAAGATCACAGATGATTACTTAATGGAAATCTTCTATCAAGTTTTGGATGATAATAAGAAAGCAGTCATCGATACCATAACCAGAGGTTCATTCTTGGATTGCACTTTTGCCGAGATAGCCCAAAGACTTGAGAGAGTTACCAAGACAAATCATGCATAGGGTATGAGAGACTCAAAGACGAGGAGGAGCTCTTTCTTAGTCAGTACAAATCCAAAGCAAGCAAAGATCAATCAACAAGTATTACAAGAGTAGGCTCGAATTAGTACTAATATTGGGCTATTAATGAAGAGGGGGTTAATGCAATAAGTCAGTTACCACTAAAAATGTCCATTTATGATGACTTTTATTATGAGGAGGACACATGTTTTATGACTAATTAGATAGGAGGTTTTCTAACCAACGTCCAAGGATCCAACTAGGATTATTAGTGCCAAGGTCAAGGATATCAAGGTTTGAATTACAATAGGAAAAATGCCTATAGAGACAACAACAATAGAGGAGGATACTATGATAGGAATAAGGTCAAAGACCAAGATAGTGACTGGGTATGCAGATATAGGTATCATAATGATCAAAATGGATCATATGTACTGCCATAAAATTGTGATTATGGAGTTGGTAGTTCAAGGATTGAAGAGATATTTGGTAAATTGCTCAAAACAATTGATGTACAGAATGAGATCTTGAAAAGTTGAAAGCTAATATATCGAGGATTAATAAAAAGATTGAGTCTCATGCGGTGGACATCAAACAGTTGGAGCAAAAATTTGGTCAGATATCAATGCATTTGAACAAATACTAGAAAGGTACGCTGCCAATAAACATGGTGTAGAATTCAAAGAATGATGGACATTGCATAGCAATGATGACACTGGGCGGTAAGCAGATGATTGACCCAACAATTATGGTAGTTGATAATAAGATTAGAAAAGAGATCCCGAGGAGTACAACACAATCAGAGACCAGAGATAGGTAGACCAAGGATATTATAAGAGAAGTTGTAATTGTATCAAAAAGGTTAAAACCCATACTGAGGCATCAGCCATCTTTCCCTCAAAGACTAAAGAAGAAGAATGAGGAGGGAAAATGTCAAAACTTCATCTCTGTGTTGAAGCAGTTTTCTATCAGTCTTTATCTCATAGATGCATTGGAACAAATGCTTATGTATACAAAGTTCATGAAAGACCTAGTTACAAAAAATAGGAAGGTGAGTCAAGAGTTTGCTTATGATCTCCACCATTGTGGAGCCATTGCAACAAGGTCCTTGATGCAAAATAAGGAAGACTATAAAATATTTTCCATTCCTTATATCATCGAAGTATTTAATTTTGTAATGGAATTATGCGATTTAAGGGCTAACATCAATCTAGTGCCTCTTGTGGTGTACAAGCAGTTGGGCTTGACATCCCCCACTTCGACGTCAACACAGTTGTTGATGGCTAACAGGACAGTCAAGAAGCCTGTGAAAATACTATATGATATTTTTGTATGGGTTAAAAATTATATTCCCTGCTGACTTTGTCATTCTTGATTTTGAAGTAGACTTTGAAGTTCTAATCATCTTGAGTAGGCCATTCCTAGCTACCATACTAGCTCTCGTGGATATGGACTTAGGCCAACTCAATTTTAGATTTAATGATGAGGAAGTCATCTTTAATTTTTGTCATTCTATGAAGAGACCTGATAATTTGAAGGTTGTCTCTGTGATTGGAAGTGTTGACAAAGTGCAACCAGAGGTGCCCATTGAGGAGAGACTAGGTGTCAAAATCCTTGAGGCTATGTTGATGAATTTTGAGAGTGACAACATCTTGAACTATGATGAAATAGTTAAATCACTACAGTCCCATGGGTACTTTAGGCACCAAATCAAGCTAGATTTGGTATTGAAGAATCGTAAAACGCCAACTACTAGATCATCCATCGAAGAGACACTAGTGTTGGAATTGAAGGTTCCTCTATCCTATTTGAGGTATGTGTTTGAGGGCCTAACAATACTTTACCTATGATTATGGCAGCAAACCCTGGTGATGAATAGGTGAAGGCATTGGTTTCAATCCTCAAGAAATTCAAAATGGCAATTAGATGGACAATTGCAGACATCATTGGCATTCCCCCTGGCATCTGCACTTAAAACATTTAGCTTGTAAAGAATTACAAGCTAAGTATTAAACACCAAAGATGTCTTAATCTATCTACGTAGGAGGTTTTATGCAAGGGAATCATCAAGTGGTTGGCGCTGGTGTAATATATCCAATTGCTAACAGAGAATGGGGAGTTCGATCTAGTGTGTTCCAAAGAAGGTGGGTATCACTGTGGTTCTGAATGCAAGCAATAAGTTGATTCTTATGAGACTAATCAAAGTTGGAGGGTTTTCATAGATTATCGCAAGCTCACTTCCCTATGTCGTTCACAGACCAGATGTTATATTGATTGGTACGCAAAGATTGGTATTATTTTCTTGATGGTTACTTAGGCTACAACTAGATTTCTATCACTCCGGAGGACCAAGAGAAGACTATTTTTGGATATCCTTATGGCACCTTCACATTCAAGGGGATGCCATTTGGATTTTGTAATACACCTGCCAGCTTCCAAAGATGCATGATATCGATTTTCTCAGATATGGTGGAGGGTACTATTAAAGTGTTTATGGCTGATTTTAATGTTATTGGAGACTCATTTCGAGGATTGTTTGAAGTATTTACATGACATGTTAAAGCAGTGTGAAGAGTGTCATCTTGTTTTGACTTAGAAGAAGTGTCACTTTGTGGTAAAGGAAGGTATCGTGCTAGGACACAAAATCTCCATCAAAGGTATTGAGGTAGATAAGGCTAAGGTCAAGGTTATTGAGAAGCTCCCTCCACCTATCTCTATAAAAGGTGTGAGGAGTTCCTTGGGACATGCAGGCTTCTATCGGCGGTTCATAAAGACTTCTCAAAATTGCACATCCTTTGTGTAAGTTACTTGGGAAAGATATTGAGTTCGTGTTTGATATGCATGTCTCAAGGTATTTGAGGGGTCGAAGAAGAGATTTATTTTGGCACCTATCAATATTGCAACAGATTGGACTCAACCCTTCGAGATCATATGTAATGCATGAGGGGTAGAACTTGGTGTGGTAATAGGAAAACACAAAAATAAGATACTAAATCCCATCTACTTTGCCAATAAAGCCCTTAACATAGCAAAAAAAGAATTATACTATCACTAAGCAAGAGTTACTCATAGTGGTCTTTGTGTTTGAGAAATTCAGGTCATATTATTTGGGAGCCAAAGTCATTGTTCATACAGATCATTCAACATTGACGTACTTGATGGCAAAGCAAGGATGAAAAGTCAAGGTTGATTCAATAGGTATTTCTTTTGCAAAAGTTTAACTTTGAGGTTATTGATAGAAAAGGGATAGAGAATCAAGTTGTAAACCACTTATCCACACTCGAGGATGATGTTATGGCCAAGTTTGAATATGGGCTTGAGATCAATGATGTGTTCCCTGATGAGAGAGTATTGGCTGCATCACGTGACTTGAGACCATGGTTTGTAGACTTTGCTAATTACCTAGTTAGTGATGTGGCGCCACCCGATATGACTTCCCACCAGTGCCAAAATTTCATGTCTGACGTGAGAAAGTTCTTTTGAGATGAACCATATTTGTTTCATGTCTGTGTAGGTGGGATTATTCATGGCTGAGTTCCTAAGGATGAGATAATGATCATTCTTAAGCCTTGTCATTCTTCATTTAGTCGATAGAAATAATAATGTCATTCAAACATCACATAAGATCTTAAAGTGTGGCTATTATTGACCTACCATTCACCAAGAGGCCCACGGCTATGCGAAAGTGTGTGACAAGTTCCAAAGAGAAGATGGAATTTCCATAAAGCTTGAGTTCCCTCTTAACTACATTTTGGGTGTTGAGTTGTTTGATGTATGGGGTATAGACTTTATGGGGCTGTTCATAAGTTCATATCAGAGTAAACACATCTTGGTTGTTGTGGATTACATTTTGAAGTGGGTGAAAGCGGTTTCATTTACTAATAATGAAGGTAAAAGTATTACAATATTCCTTAAGAAGAACATCCTCTCACGGTTTGGCACTCCTTAAGCAAGTAGAAGCGATGGAGGTTCCCACTTTTGTAATAGATTGCTCAGAGCTCTACTAGAGAAGTATGGGGAGACATAGTGTTGCAACTCCTTACCATCCCAAACAAGTGGACAAGTTGAGGTATCTAAGGGAGATTAAGAATATTCTTTTGAAGACAGTAAATGCAAACTAGACAGATTGGTCGCGAAGGCTAGATGATGCATTGTGTACGTACTGAACTATATTCAAAACTCCCATAGGTATATATCCTTACCAAATTATTTTTGGTAAAGCTTGACACATACCTATAGAGCTTGAGCACAAGGCTATGTGGGCACTCAAAAAGCTGAACTTAGAGCAGAATGATGATGTAAATTTTAGGTTGAGCCAACTTAACAAACTTGATGAGCTTCAGTTGAGGGCATATAAGAGCTCAACATTGTACAACCAAAGGATGAAGCTGTGGCATGATCATCACATTGAGCACCGTTAGTTAGCACTAGAAGACTTTGGTTCTATTGTTCAATTCTAGACTGAGGCTATTTCCTGGAAAACTCAGGTCTAAGTGGTTGGGTCCCTAAAAGGTCACACATGTTTTCCACCACAGAGTTGTGGCATGAGGTTCAAATTCAATGGCCATAGGATCAAGACATACATCGGCAATGCTGATGAAATAAAGACAGTTGAAGTATGGACACTTGGTGAAGTCTAAGTAACCAAGTAGTTATACTTGTGCCGCGACTTTAAATCAGGTGTTGCTTGGGAGGCAACCCAATATTATATCTTTCATTTCCTTGTAATTGTATTTTGTTTTAGTTTTGGACTCATAAATTTTTGTAATTTTCCTTATTTTTGAACTTACAGTTACAGGGCAACAATTTATTGTAATGAGTGTATGTAGGAACAGGATGAACAAGCAAACAAGTCCAAAAGTTAGGGAAAATATGGTTTTATAAGCCAATATATAGGCTGTGGTTCAAACCATGGTTCGTGAACACTACTCGTGGAACCAATTCCAGTGAGTATGAGTTTCTGTAAAATGATTCCACGAGCCAACTTTATGGCCCATAGAAAGTTTCACAGGTTGTGAATGGGATTCATGGAATCCAAGTAAGATTCCTAAAATTTTTCTAAGAGTTAGAGGAAACCATGAAACCTATCTACGAGTTTTAGTTTAGACCATAACTTGTGAATGGTCTTCGTGGATCTCAAGTCTTAAAAAGTTATAAATTTTAACTACAAAATCAAAACCACGGGCCATAGATCATCCACGACCCGTAATCAAGGTATTGTGGAGTCGAAGTCGCCTAATTTTTAATATGTACTGATAATAATAAAAGGGGTAAATTAATTTTTCCCTTTTCACTTTTCATCAAAAGAATCCCCAATTTCTCCAATTCTCTTCCCCGGCACCGTCCTAAAATTTGTCTACCTTATCATTTTCTGACCAAATTTTGGCTACCAAGTATTGTTCCATTGATTTTTCCGGTGCTCATTGGTTCCCTAAAACTTTGTTTCAGTCTATTTTCACTTATAGCTACCTGCTCAGAATTTATAGTATGATTTCTTGACCTTGTCTTCAAAATTCTGGCCTAGGATTTCTAATAAGGTTCAAAACAGTGTGTACACTAGGTTGCCTATGTAGGTCAATGAATCATGTTACCTAAAAATTTTCAACCACTTGAGTTTTATTTGAAATTTCCAGATTATTTGTGGTTAAAATTAATTTGGAAGAAATGGTGATTGACCTTGCTTGCATTGGAAATAAATTGATTGCCAAGGTTGAGTCACTGTTGAAATGCAAATATAATGAAGTTGTCTGTGTAAACCATGTGTATATATATATTGTGAGCTGACACAATAGGTTGGTTTGTTAGTTTTTTGGTTGGCTATGATAGGGAGACTAGACTGATAATTGATAAATTTGGCTTTAGATAAATATATATGTCATGTATTGGACTGGGTTGAAAATTTAGCTTGGGTATGTGTTTACTTATATTGTTGGACTTGGACTAAAAATATATGTGATATTCCATGAACAATGTTGGTCCATGTGGTATGCTACTTTTTCACCGTGCTTTAAATGGATCAGGTTGCCTTAAGGGAAAATGGTTATGGTAGTATAAACTTATTGATGCGCTTGGATTGGGATTTTTGGAAACATATATTGATGTATTGGGCTATGTTTGGCGCTTTGTTAGGCTTAAATTGAATTGTATTTGGTTAAATCTTGTTAATATTTGTTGGACTGTATATTAAAAATTGTGTTATACTTGTTGACTTTGTTGTCAGCTCAATATTAGAGAATTGTTGCATATTTTGAAAATTGGAATTGGACATAGGATTTTTTAGTCACTGCACGTTCAAATCACGAGGGTCTTTTATGGCCTGTAGTTCAATCTACGAACCACAATTGCCCCTCATAGATAGGATTCCAAAAATTGAAAATTCTATGTTCAATAGGACAAACCTATTTAAGGGTCGTAGTTTGATGTATGAGTCATAAATAGGGATCGTGGTTTGAGTTCAAATAATTTACCTTGAAGGGTCTACAACCATGACCTCATTCCATGACCCGTAGTCTAAACCACAAGTCAAAAATAAATCTCCTTGTTACATTTACAGTATATAAGGTTACTATTCCCCGAGTCCATGATTAGCTTCTACAACCCATAGTTCATTCTATGACTTATAGATAGCCTTTTCTACATTCTATCTGTGAAAATTTTCAGCATATTTGTTTTTTCATTTTCAATTATTCTGGACTCACGTATCTTCTCTCACAGGTACTATGGCACCAAAGATAGATGCATCTAGATGTGTAAAGGCTCGGGTTCTCAGACAAAGATTATGAGATGAGTCAATAAATTCTAAGAGGTGTGGCTCTATAGAGGATCTTGACGTCCGTCCTGATGAGAGCGTCAAGCCACGAAAGACATTGGCACTGTCCCGCCTAATTTTTCCAACCTAGACTCCCATTGTTACAACATAACCTTCCTAGTCTAATAAGGGAGAACCCACACGGAGCAAGTATATATAGTTTTCTAGCTCGGGGGTGGAGTCCCAGTCTAACTCTGATAATCATGATGGGTTAGGCTTCGAGGAAGGGTATGGCTCAGAGTTCAATAGCTTAGACACGTCCATCACTATACCAGTTTATGTCTTTGGCAAACCCACGCGATAGTGTACCAAGAATATGTGTGCCATATATTATGATGATATCTGGTAGGATGACAGAGGCCAACATAGAAGAGCCATTATAGAGAAGCCCTAGATTTTTACATTTGGGCATGATGTAGTACCGGCCATTCGAGATGTATTTTCTCGGCACATATTAGGGTTGATGCAGTACCATCGGGGAAGTACTCCTCAATATTAGTCTGTTAGTTTTATGCATCCTATGTTGTCACCATCATCAAGGCCATTCTCAAGAAGGCCAAGTCTATTTTCACAGTTGTGTCTTACTCGGACCTTGGTCAGAGATGTGTCTGTTGATCTTTTCGAGACTATGGTTCAGAGATTTCTATTTGGGCCTGAGTACCAGCTCCTGGTATCCACAGAAGAGCTTGATTAAAGATTGGGGAAGGAATGAGACCGTGCTATAATGAGAGACCCAACCTCAAAGGCCACCTTACTTTGCTGGATTATAGGATACATAGCTGATCGAGGCACAAATGTCGACTATGTATTCGGTTCCATACCTATAATCAAGGTTTTGCTTAAACTCACAGCCAAGTTCTAGTAGGCCATGGTCCGTACGCATATCTGGCCGATGCAGGTGGATAATATTCTCATATCATATTGTGTAGTATAAGTAACAACATCATAGCTAGCTACGAGATAGATTTTGCCTGATGTGTTGTAGAGGAGATCCTTGAGAGAGCATTCAGGAGGTTGATATCGACCCCATTTCCTTTCCTAGTTCACTAGTTGTGCATTGATACGAGGAGAGAAGCCATACCGAACATCAAATTGATGATTGATGTGCAACACACCCAGGATGCCAACCTTATAAAGGCCAATGAGAATCTAATTTCACATCAGCGAGCACCATAACCTATTGTACAATTATTAGAGATGTTCACCAAGACTCCACATCTTAAGGATTCCCCCGCTGCTACTGACTTTG
The DNA here is from genome assembly GCA_038996855.1 of Solanum aculeatissimum. Classification (NCBI taxonomy): domain Eukaryota; kingdom Viridiplantae; phylum Streptophyta; class Magnoliopsida; order Solanales; family Solanaceae; genus Solanum; species Solanum aculeatissimum. Next base: position 17,819 of record JBCEWC010003703.1, read on the forward strand.
AGAGAGCCCCACTGATAAAGGGTGAGATAGAGATGGGCCCCACTACCACTTCCTCTACTGTGCTAGAGTTTGTGCCAATATGTCCTCAATTTTCAGGTATGGTCTATATATTCATGGAATCTACTCAGGTTCTGGTACAGCGCCAGGCTCACACTGAGTCCCAATTGGCTCAATTAGCTTAGCAGATTCGACCTAGGGTACACAAGGCCATTACAGAGTCAAAGGAGTGCATGATAGAGCACTACTAGGCCATACTTGACCAGAAGATAAGAGTTCTCCATGGACAGGTAGACATGTTCGACAGGCATTTGGAGGACAGTCCTAGTACCACTCAGGCTCTTCACTTTTCTACCATCCAAACAAAGATCCAACAACTTCTTGAGGAGATAAGAGCAACAATACCAACATCGTTGACCATATACATGCCTTCTATCATTACACTGATGCTGGACTTATCTGTTGAGGAGACCTCTGTTCCTTCCTCTAGGAAGATGTGATGCATTGACGACAAGGATTCAGATGCAGCAATCAAACACGCTCAGAAAATAGAGTGCTAGTAGTTTGATACTGCTAGACAAACTTCTATTCTAGATGAGGAAATGTAGCTTTTGAGGGAGCATGAGATAGCAGGGGTGTTGGACCCTCATTACCAGCCACTACTACTAAGGAGACCACCTAGGAGGCTCAGGGTGGTGAGTCACAGATGGACACCAGCGCTTAGGCACCCAGGTTTGCTTCTTTTGGACACCTATATGTGTTTTTATCCTTTTTTTATGCATTAAGGATAATGCATGACTTTTTCGATGGGGGTGTAGGTAGTTATAGATCTCAATGAAGTCTGAGTAATTAAGACCTATATCTACTCTTATTTTTGAGTTCACAGGTTTCTTGCCTGTGTTCTTTCCCTAAGGACACTTATTTTCTATTGAACTAACATTTTTAGGATTTATAGGTAGTAATAGTAGCATATTGTACTGATATATATGACATGTATTTATTTGACTTAAAAAGTTATACCCCTCTATTTTTATTGATGTGCTTGTAGATAGTTTTAATAGTAACTATGTTGGATCTTTGTATGACATTGTATATTTTTATTAAATAAGGATGATTTATGATTAAAAAAAACATGATCCAAATGTCTAAATTAACGGTGTTAATCAGTACCAAGTGTGTGTGATCTTAATTGTATGATTTTTATACTTTATTTCAATCCAGAACTTGCCCTGTTACTCTGAATGTGACTGTTAGTTAGTTGGTTAGGAAAGGGCCATAGGTCATTTATCATTGTAGCCCACTTAGCCTAAATAACCAACCAAATACAGTGTGTATCCCTTGATCCTAGTATTTGAGCCATACATGCACCTTTTCTTTGTAAATACCTAAGTCACCTGCCCCAATGTCGGTGTAAATCTTGAATTTGTCCCTAGTCCCTCCTTGAATATTATGCACCTTGACTCAAGCTAAAAGCCTAAGTTGAAGGTGGATACCAAAGGTGGCCTGTTTCATTGGTAGGATATTATGCACTTCAACTCAGGCCAAAAGCCTAATTTGAGGATGATTATTGAAAAGAATCGCAACAACACAGGAATGGGAATCAAAGTAGTACAATGAAAAAGAGAAAAAATGAGATGGGTGTGAAAAAACATTGAATAAACGCCAAAAGAGAGCTAAAAAGAAAAAGAATTGAGAAAAATAAGAGGCAAAGAACGTTTGAAGCATGAAAATACACCTAAAAAGGTTTAAGTTGTGTAAAAGGGAATAATGAGTCATAAAAGTGTCTGGGTTGGTAAGAATATGTGCAAAATAGCGCAGTTTCAAGGAGGGAATTTAGTAATTATGTTCCAAATATACCATACCTCCCTCCCGAGCCTACATTACAAGCCAAAAAAGTCTTATAGTTATTCTAGTTTAACTAGTCAAATGTCACGATCTAGAATATAGGGGTAAGCCTATGGTATTGTACATGGTATTCAAATGTGTTTTGTGAGTGTGAGTGTATTTACTTAGTCCCTGACAATAATAAGATTATATCAAAGTGTGAGAAATGAGACTTCTTTATTTATGAGATCACTTGAATGACATTGTTGATTCTGGACTATTTCAATGATTATTGCTTATGTACATTACCGTGACTATTGAAATGACTCTGTCATATATTGATCCGCATGTGTTTGCTCGATAAATATCTTGTGTATAAATTGAATGCTTCTTTAGGGTATTTATTTTTGACTGGGATATGATATGTGACATGTGATTAATGTATGTATGTCTACTGTGTTACTTATATTAGATTGAGCATAGGAACAATAACAATTTTGAGTTGAGAGTGTTGATGTGCTATCGAAATGTGACACTTTTGATGCTTTAAACTTGGAATTTTATGTGTTTTCTAGCATCTTTAGTAGATTTGATTTGCGTTTGTCTTGTTTTTACAGGCTTATAAGATTCAAGGTATTTTTGTGTAGACTGCTAATTTTGTAGCTTTTTGGCCATGTAAGAGATCACCTACGGGTTGTGGTTTAATCCACGAGTGGTAGGTGAGTTTCGTGGGTTGGATCCAGAGATGAAGGGATTTTCTGATGATGAATGGACGATTAACAAGATGGGTCATTGATCATTCCATGACCCGTGGTCTTGTCCGTAGTTTAAGAAGTAAATAAATAGTAGATCCCTTGTACGAAGAAGACCATGACTCATAGTTCACACTACGGGCTGTGGATGAGGTTTCATGAATTGGCCCTAAATTGCAGTGTTGTAGTGTATGATACCCCGACCACGAGCCATGGATTCAATCATGGATCGTACTATTGCTAGTGGTCTGTCCCGAATATGGTTTTTCTTATCAATTTAGGATTTGGTTTTCCATGTTTATAAATAGGATTTTTATTTATTTTTAGATGTGTAGACTAGTAGAGAGATATAACATTACACAACATTACTAGTTTTGAGTTTATAGTTTGAGTTTTGGGGAGTCAAAATCACTTTGTTCTTACATTTGGATATTTGTGTTGTAATTCAAGTGGATATTTTCAATTTTCATTCTTCGATTATTTGTTGTAAGTGTTTAATTATGCAAATATCAATCGTGATTTCATCATCTACAGTGAACACGAGTAGCTAAATCCATAACTAGGGTTGTGGAAACAATGAAGAACTAACAAAGTAAAAACTGAATAATTCATAATCCTTGAAAAGTTTTCATGCATGTATTATTTATCTCTGTATTTTGATTGCTTTTTAATGGATGGATAATGTTAGAACTAACTTTATTCTTACTTGTCGGATCAAAGGGGTAATGAATTAAAAAAGGGATAAATAGTAGGATTTGGCGTGATTACACTCATCTAATTAGCTTGAATAGACCACGAAATTGCTAAACTAGGACCAGGGTAAGGGTTAGTAATGTGACACCTGTAGACGTACCAAGTTGTGTGGTAAAATTTATTTATTTGTCGGACCAAGGACTTAGGTGAATATAACTTACCAGTTCTGCATGCTACACACTAGAAAATGTTACAGTTATGAGGTCATGCTACGTTAAGAATTCATGGGGAACACAATATCCTAGTTATCATCTCTCACTGATTTTGCAATACTTTCATCTAAACTTTTATTAGAATATATTTTAGTTATTGTTATTCCATTATACACCACCCTTTGGAAATAAGTTTGTTAATTCCTCGAAGTTTCTTTGATTATTCCAAGTCTAGACCATATTCCTCGTGAGATTGACCCTAATTGTTGTTAGGTTCTATATTTGAACAATGATTGCTTATTCTTTAATTAGGAGGTGTAATTTGGGTGTGATCAGTTTCCAAGTCCTATAAATATGTACCACCATAGGTTTATGTTGCCAATACGGCCTAGCTAGTGGATAGCATTATGATTTATGATACCTACCTAGAAGGTAAAGTCCTACCTTGGCAAGCAGACTTCTCTTTCTCTGGTGTACAGGCAACATCATAATTTCACGTAATAGCCCTCATGGTTTTATTCCCATATATGTATGGTATTTAGAAGTTTTATGTTATGTTATTACTTATGGTTAAAAGGTGCATTGACCTTTTACATGATCACTTTGTTCTTTCTCAAAATTTTATTTTGTGAAGCTATATTTGACCATTGCACTTCATGTCTACTTACTTTACTAGGCATTCCTACATACTTAGTACATTCCAACATACTAATTCATACTTTTTTCCATATTATATCACAATGTAGAGGCGGGTGGCGATTCTATTCCTACTCATTATCACTATATCAAATATCACATTTAAAATATTTTTATGAGTACCAATGCTTCATAAATAAGCCCTTTTTGTTCATGCTCTTATGTTGTCATGTTGAGACACTTTTGTATTACTTTAGTTGATGGTGAGCTATGGTATGTTCTATCCCCACCAAGGTTAAGACTAGTAGAAGCACGTATTGGACAAAGTTGATGTAATTCCTTCTAATCGGGAATCTCTTGACTGCTATCTTAGATTTGGAATTTAGATTTGTTTCCTCATATTTGTTTATATTTATTCTTATTTACCTTGTTTAGGAAATTCTAAGAGGGTTGAGTGAGCCTCCCTCGCTCTTATCGTTCGTCATGTCACACCTACACCCGAGGTTTGGTTCATGATAAATTTTGTATTAGAGCATAAGATTTTAAGGTATCCTAGGGAGTCCAACATGTTGCGTCTAGTTCATGGATATGCTGAGGATGTGAAACATTTAGGAAATTTTCACTTCTTTCTTGATCTATGTTGTACCTTAGGAGGTGTCTTAAGACTCTTTTTCTCTAATGTTTGTCCCTAGAAATTTTCATAAAATGCCTCCACGTTGATCACCATTGCAAAGTGGAGTCTATTCTAATGAGGACCAAGTTGCTCCGGCTCCTCAAACTCTATAAGATCCTCTAGTTTACCAAGTGACAAATGTAGAGTTCTGGAATATTATTACCAAGTTGTCTTGTTCTATGACTACTCAAGACAATCAAGGTGTTGTTTCTCCTCTGAATACCCCTATCCAGCTTCTAGAGTGAGGGACTTTGCAAAGATAAATCCTCTCAAGATATATGGTTCAAAGATGGATGAAGATCCACAAGAGTTCATCGACGAGGTGAATAAGGTGGTGGTGATAGGTATTTCTAAGGAAAAAGTGAAGTAGGAGGCCTACTAACTCAAAGGAGTTGCTCAAGTTTAGTTCACCAAATGGAAACCTGAGAGAGTTGATGAGGGTCCTATTGATTGGGAAATATCCAAAGCATTATTTCTTGATCATTTCTTCCCACTTGAGCTAAGGAAGCTCAGGTGTTGAGTTTATGAATCTTATGCAAGAAAATATGAGTGTGAAAATATTCCCTCACATTTACTAAATTGTCCAAATATGCAGATTCTATGGTAGCCGATCTCAGGGTTCGCATGAACAAATTTATTTTGGGTGTATACGAATAAGTGGTAATGGAGTGCAAACCGTTATGCTTCTGAAGGGTATGGATATCTCCCAGCTTATGAGTCATGTTGAGCAAATTAAGAGTGAGAAGCTCAAGATGATGAGGATGAGGGAGTCTAAGAGGGCTTATTTTGAAAGTGGAATTTTACTTGTTAAGTCCGGTGGTAATGATTGTTTCTAACAAGGCGAAAGTTCCCATGGTCAAGGATCATCCCAAGTTACTAATCAAAGGTTTGATAAAGGTAGTGTGCATAACCCTAAGGTACAAAGTGAAGGTGATAAAGCTAGTGATTCTACTTTTTCTAAGTGTCCCATGTTTGGGAGGAACCATGGTGGAAATTGCTTAAAGGGTATAGGTGCTTGTTATGGATGTGGTAAAATGGGGAACAAGGTATTCGAGTGTCCTAGTGTGGAAAACAAAGGAGCGAAGGGCAGTCTCAAGGTCAAGTAGCTCAAAGAGGGAAAGTGCAATAGGGTGCTCAAGGTCATTAGGGAGGTGGTCCCCGTAAAAACCAATTTTATGCCCTGCATGCTACATAAGAGGTAGAGGAGTCTCTCCGTATGGTCATGAGTATGTTAAGGGTTTTTGATCTTGATGTGTATCATTTACTTGATGCTGATTCATATTTGTCTTTTGTTACTCCTTACCTTCCCATATGGTTTGATATGTCTCCTTTAGTTTTGTTAGAGCCCTGCTTAGTTTATACTCTAGTTGGTGAGTTGGTCTTGGCCAAGAAAGTCAACAAAAACTATCCCGTGCCAATCTTCCATAAAGCCATTCTTTGTGATTTTGTTGAACTTAACATGACTAATTTTAACATCATCCTTGGTATGGATTGATTGCATACTTCATATCCCTCTATTGATTGTTGAATCCATAAGGTCAAGTTACAATTTCCTAATGAGCCTATTCCTGAGTGGAAGAGTACAAATTAGGTGTTCAAGGGAAAATTTATTTCATGTTTGAAGGCTAGAAAAATGATCTCTAAGGGGTGTATATACCATATTTTGCAGGTTAGAGATGTGGATTCAAAAATTCCTGCTTTCCATTTGGTACCTATTATTAATGAGTTCTCTGATGTCTTTCTCGATGACTTGCCTGATGTCCCTCCCAAAAAGGAAATTTACTTTGGCATTGATCTCCTACCTAATACTCAACCTATTACCGTACCTCCTTATCATATGGACTTGATGAAGTTGAAAGAATTAAAGAACAAATTGAGGGATTTCTTGACAAGGGGTTTATAAGGCCAAGTATATTACCATGGGGTGCTCCTGTGCTATTTTTGAGAAAAAAAGATGGTTCGCTTAGGATGTGTGTTGATTATTGCCAATTAAACAAAGTAACCATTAAAAACAAGTACCCCATTCTAAGGATCGATGATCTATTTGATCATATCCAAAGCGCAATCTACTTCTCTAAAATTGATCTTGGTCCGTGTATCACCAATTGAGGGTGAAGGAGTGCGACATTCTTAAGATGATATTTAGAACTCGATATAGTCATTTCAATTTTTTTATGTCTTTTGGACTAACAAATGCTATCATAGCTTTTATGGACTTGGTGAATAGGCACTTTAAATCATATTTGGACATGTTCATGGTTGTTTTCATAGATGACTTATTGGCCTACTCATGGGATGTGAAGAAACATAAGGATCACTTGCGAATTATGTTGCAAACAATAAGAGATAAGTAACTTTTTATCAAATTTAGCAAATGTGAATTATGGTTGAGAGAGTTGGAATTTCTTATCCACATTGTTTTGAGTGATGATCTCATGTTTGATCCAAACAAGACAAAGGCAATAAAGAATTGGATCACTTTATTGTCTCCTTATGACATTAGAAGCTTTTTGGGTTTGGACGGATATTATAGAAGATTCTTTAAATGATTCTCTTACATTGTTTCTCCTTTGACTAAATTGACCTAAAATAAAGTGAAATTACAATGGTATGGTGAATATGAGAAAAGTTTTCATATGTTGAAGGATAATCTTACATCATCCCCTATTTTGACATTGCCCAAAGATTCGGATGGATTTGTAGTGTATAGTGATGCCTCATGTGTGGGCTTGAATTGTGTGCTGATGCAACATTAGAAGTTCATTGCATATACCTCAAGACAATTAAAGGTCCGTGAGTAGAACTATCCGACTCATTATCTTGAGCTAGTGGTCGTGGTATTTTCATTGAAGATTTAGATTCATTACCTCTATGGGGTGCATGTTGACATATTTATCGACCATAAAAGTTTGCAATATATGTTTAGCCAAAGAGACTTTAACTTAAGGCAAAGAAGATGACAGTAACTTCTCAAGAATTATGATATGAATATGATGTATCATCCTGGCAAGGCTAATGTTATGGCCAACACACTTAGTAGGTTATTTGTGGGTAGCATTGTTCATGTTGAGAATGAGAAGAAAGAGTTGGCCAAAGAGGTGATTGCGTGGACTGTATGGGTGTGAGACTAAGTGGTTCTAACGATGTTGGTATACATTTGCAAAATAGGGTTGAATTGTCTTTATTAGTGGAGGTTTAAGCAAAGCAATACATGGACCCTTCACTAGTTGAGTTGAGAAAGTGACTGATAAGAAGATACATGTTTTCTCTCAAGGAGGAGATGGAGTACTTCATTACCAAGGATGGCTATGTTTTCAAATACTGATGGCTCAAGGGAGAAGGTACTAGATGATTCTCATAATTCTCGATATTTTATTCATCTGGAATCCACCAAAATATATAAAGATCTGAGGGATGTGTATTGGTAGAATGTCATGAAGAAAGATATAGCAAGGTGTGTGGCAGGACGTCTAAATTGCCAATAAGGGAAAGTTAGGCATCAAAAGCTAGTTGGTTTAGCTTAAGATATTAAAATTCCCACTTGGAAGTGGGAGGATGTGAAAATGGACTTTATCACGAGTTTACCAAGGACCCGAAAGTAATATGATCCAATTTGGGTGATTGTGGACAAAATGGCAAAGTCAACATATTTCTTACCAGTAAAAACTTTATTTAGTGATGAGGACTATTTTAAGGTCTACTTCTGAGAGTTGGTGAGATTGTATGGTGTTCTATGATTTATCATATCGGATCATTCGTGATACTCAATTTACTTCTCATTTGTGAAAATCGTTTCAAAGGGGTCTTGGTACTAAAGTTAAACTTAACATCATTTTTCATCTCCAAATGGATGAACATGACTAGAGGACCATTCAAACACTAGAAGACATGCTAAGGGCTTGTGTGTTATACTTTAAGGGTAGTTGGGATGCTCACCAACCTCTTATTGAATTTGCTTACAACAATAGTTACCATGTAAGGACCCATGAGTTGAGAAGTTAGAAACTTAAGAAAAAGTGGAACTAGAAATATTGCAGGTTAAAAGTACGAGCCTTATTTATGGCTCATGCTTCAAGCCACGAGTCATAAACAAGGTTCTTGGATAGGGTTGACCTGGATGAAAATTTGACCAAGTGTAAGAGCCACTTACGAAGGGTCTTAACGGTTCATAAATGGAAGTACGAGCCATAGAATGGGCTCACGGTTGGATCAATTTTGTTGGTAGAAAATATGATTTCTGAAGATTGAACTTCAAACAAATAGGATGACTCGTACTTAAGTCTATAGGTTGTAGTTTGGGCTTAGCGACGGGGCCCTAAAGACTAGAAATTTTCTAAGTGTGGGAGGAAACCATGAGGGATTTCTATGACCTATAGTTCATTCTTCGATTCATAGAATGAGGTAGTAGATTGACCTTCAGCGACCAATTTCATAAGTTTGGGAAATTGATCAAGACGAAACCTATAGTGCTGATTGTAGACCATTCTATGACCTATAAATAGGCTTATGGTTTGGCTTCCAACAGTATTAATGAAGGGGAGTTTTGTCCATTTCTCGTGACCTAAGCCTAAAAGTACTCATTTTGGGACTCTTTTGCCTCCTATATAAGATCCTAAACCCTCTCATTCACTCTTATTCACTCTATTCCTCATTCTCTCATATTCTCTAAGGCAAGAACACTCAAGGAAAAGACAAGGATTAGGGTTTCCATCCAAGAGCTACCTTCCTCAACTTTTTTAAGCCTTTCCTTAAGGTCATTTATAGGTATGTGAGTTTGATTTGTGGGTTCTTTCCACCTATAATGTTCCTTAATGATTTTCTTTACCTTTTATTTAAGTTCTTAAAAATTATGAGTTGCATGACCATGATTTAAATGATATTTTTATGATATCTTTACATGTATTTTGCCTTTAATAATGTAATGTGATAATATACCGTGATTTTCTATGATTATCAAGTTGATTGTTATGATTTTATTATCTAGGGGTTTTCAATGATGTGTGGACTATTTAATCTTATATTTAAAGCTACATATTTTATCATGTTCACGTATTATATCATTAAATCAGGTGATTTCAAGTCATTGCATAGGCCCACTAAGTTCATGATGAATTTGATATGATGTTAAGGATAAGGGCTAAAAGTAAGTTTTAAACTTATAAATATTGTCAAAGATGTAAGGATGTTGCATAGCCCTTTTTGATGTCTAAGATGGACCCTCAATGTGAAAGGAAAATTCTCACTTGAGTGGATCCCAAGATGATGAGCTACTCCTACTTATGCTACTTATGATTCTAAGTTATAGTTGCATGACTATGTTTGTGTTGTCTAAGGTATATCTTAGTATTGACTTAGCTTCAAATGAGGCATTATGGTGATTTTGGTAATAGAACCCTAGTAGCAACTCCTTGCTCCATTAACTATGTGTCACCAAAGAAGCCCTTGTAGACTAGGCTAGTGGATCCACAAAAGTCGTAATAAAAAAGAAAGATGTATGTTAAGTTGATAAAGTTCCACTTGGCGAGTGGTCTCCCCATGCTAACAAAGAGAGTTATGTTAGATTTTATGTAGTAGCTCACATGATCTTATATGTCGATTACGATCTTCTTCCATAAGTTATAGATTTGATGTTTATATTCGTTTAAACTTGCTTCACATTTTACATTGACCTTTACTTCATATTGAGCATTATCCTTGTATGTTTTGAATGATAACATTAAAATTCCATTCAAGGAGACTTTTAAGCTTTATGAATGATGGCATTACAATTTCATGCATGATGACATTACAATTATATATTTGCATTGCATCTCACATACTTAGTATATTCCAACGTACTAACACATATTTTGCCTACATGATGACACCATGTAGGTACCAATGCTCCACCTCCTCCGGAATGTGGCTAGCTTGATGTTCGAGACTAGTAGTTGACTAGTGAGCCCTTAGATTTAGGGATTTCTCCTCTTACTTCATGCCTTGTATCTTTGAGAAAATTATGTATTTTGAGTTGTTCATTTGAGACTTTTACTTTCTATCTTATTTTTATGTCTCATGTATTTGAGGGGAACTGTGATTGTGTATTCGTAACCACTATGCCTTATGTAGAATGGTATATTTGGATGACATGACTTTAAATGTAATGACTTGATTGGTCATTTTTTAGCTAATCTATGAAAATTATTATTTTGCCCTTTTTTGAGTTGTTTTAGACCTATTTTGAACTATTTGTATTGTTAGAATTGAATTTCTGGATTTTAAAAGTGGAAAATATGAGTTTTGACATATTTTGGAAGCTTAAGTTGTTGAATAAGTGAGTTTTTGTACCATTTTGAGTTTTGGGAGTTGGATCTGAAATCCATCAATTTCACTAGCCCAAAACATTGAATCTGGTCTAGAAGAAGTTACAGAACTGAATTCCCAGTTAAACTGAAGTATTTAGACCCAAAGTTGCATTTTTAGTCATTTTTGGAGCCAAAGATTGACTTTGGTCAAGCTCGGATCAAAATTTTGATAGTTCCAGTAGCTCTGGATGGTGAAACTAACACTACAAATGCTCTCATCATAATTTTTGTAGTTTTCAAGGGCAGTTTTTGAAACGACCCAAAAAGTTCCTAAAAATAGGCTTCGGAAGTTACCGGAAACTTGTTTTAGCTATATCTAAAAATTTGTTTTGTTTTTCGAAAATCCGACTTCATATTCTTTCTTAGGGGGTCAAATTGAGTGGGAAATAGGTCTAACCCAAATT
>JBCEWC010003704.1:0-29348 GCA_038996855.1 Solanum aculeatissimum
ACTACTCTGGATGATGGACCCAAGATATTTAAAGTTTTCTCTCTTGGGAATAAGTTGAGTAGCAAGCCTCACATCAATGTTTGTTTCATCCCTCGCAATACTGAATTTGCACTCCAAGTATTCTGTGTTGGTCCTGCTGAGTTTGAACCCTTTAGATTCTAGAGCGTGTCTCCAAATCTCCAATTTATCATTAACTTTAATCCGACTCTCATCAATCAGTACTATGTCGTTTACAAATAGCATACACCATGGAACCTCCTCCTGAATAGACAGCGTCAGCTCATCCATCACCAAGGCAAACAAATAAGGGCTCAACACAGATCCCTGATAAAGTCCCATCTCAACTGGAAAATACTCTGAGTTTCCTCCCATCGTTCTTACCCGAGTTTTGGCTCCGTCATACATGTCCTTTATCGACCTAATATATACCATTGCGATGTCTTTCATCTCTAGGCACCTCCATAGTACATCCCTTGAAACTTTGTCATAGGCCTTCTCGAGATCAATGAACACCATGTGAAGGTCCTTCTTTCTTTCCCAATATTTCTCTACTAATCTCTGAACAAGATGAATTGCTTCAGTAGTCGATCGCCCCGGCATGAATCCAAATTGATTCTCTGAAATAGACACTTCTTTTCTCACCCTCATCTCCACCACTCTCTCCCATACATTCATTGTGTGACTTAACAACTTGATACCCCTATAATTGTTACAGTTTTGAATATCACCCTAGTTCTTGTACAATGGAACCATAGTACTCTTCCTCCATTCATCAGGCATCTTGAGAGTCTTCATAATAGCATTGAACAGTCTAGTCAACCACTCTATGCCATCCTTGACTACGTTCTTCCAAAAATCTACCGGAATCTCATCGGGTTCGAATGCCCTCCCCTCTCTTCATCCTACGAATAGCACATCTAACCTCCTCGACTCTGAACCACGTGCAATAACCAAAATCTCTAAGACTTTCAAAGTGTGCCAACTTACCTAACTCAATATCTCTACCTCCTTTATCGTTTAGGAGTTTATGAAAGTAACTTGCCACCTTAGTTTAATGGAAGTATCATCCACAAACACCTTACCCTCTTCATCCTTAATGCACTTCACTTGGTCCAAGTCACGGGCTTTCCTTTCCCTCTCGTTAGCGAGCCTATACAATCTCTTGTCCCCGCCTTTATCACTTAGGTCCTCATATAGGTGCGCTCAAACGCTGCTGTCTTAGCCTTCGTCACCGCCATCTTCGCTTCTGTCTTTGTCGTCATATAGATCTCCTTAAGCCTTCTTTTATCATCCTCATCCCTAAACTCCAACCACTTCGTATAAGCAATCTTCTTGGCTTTCACTTTGCCTTGGACTTCATCAGTCCACCACCAATCGCCCTAACGTCCACCAAAGGTCCCTCTCGAAACCCCTAATACCGCGGTAGCTACTTTTCTAATGCAACCAGTAGTATTGTCCCACATATTGTTCACACTTCCACCACTACACCAAGCCTTTAAATTACTCAACTTTTCTTCCATCTATCGTGAAAGAGCAGGAGTTAGGCCTCCCCATCTAATCCTCGATTGGGCATTAATAACCTTCCTCTTCTTTTCTCTCTTAATCTCTAAATCCATCACTAGAAGTCTATGTTGAGTGAAAATATTTTCACTCGGAATAACCTTGCAATTCTTACAAAGGCTTTTATCGCCCTTTCGAAGAAGTAATCAATCTGAGTCTTAGCTACCGTACTACGAAAGGTAATCAAGTGATTTTCTCTCTTTGAGAAACATGAATTAGCAATAACTAACTCAAAGGCTTTGGCAAATTCCAGGAAAGACGTCCCACCTCCATTTCTCTCCCCAAAACCAAAGCCTCCATGGACATCTTCAAACCCGCTAATGGTTGCCCCAATATGCCCATTAAAGTCTTCCCCAATAAAGAGTTTTTCCGCCTCTGGTATGCCTCTCACAATCTCATCCAAATCTTCCCAAAAGAGCCTTTTGACTTCCTCATCCAGACCCACTTGAGGTGCATAGGCACTAATTACATTCACTACATGTCTACCAATCACAAGTTCAATAGACATCATCCTATCATTAAACCTCCTAACCTCAACCACACTCCCTAAGGTCCTCGTCTACTAGTATGCCTACACCATTTCTATCCCTAGAATTGCCCAAGTACCTTAACTTGAACCCATCTACGTCCCGAGCTTTGGTCCCTACCCATTTAGTCTCTTGAACACACGTTATATTAATACGTCTCTTCTTAAGACACTTCACTAGCTCTATGGATTTCCCTATAAGTGATCCTATATTCCACGACCCTACCCATAACTTAGCTAGGCTCATGCCCCTCATACCACCCCTACCCCTTACATCTGACCCCCACCGACAATATGACCCTAATCCACCATTAGATCCGTAGATATACAGTATACGTAACAGTAATCAAACAACCAACTACAAATCTCAAGACGAATAAATGAGATAATAAACTATGCAAATCTATGGTAAAAGTCAACAAATATGAAATATACGCTCACAAGGTAGAATAAATGGTAAATATAAAAATATAGAAATATATGATAAATCTAGAATAAAGGGCAACACAACAAACAAGAATCCACAACACAATATATAAAACGCAAGAAATATAAGGTACGAAATAGAAGGGTACAATTGATTAAATAGTAAATAGAAAGATATCACTTGGAAATTGATTCTTGCTTCTTGAATGTTGAGCTCTCTTTTCAAGTGAACAGCTCCAACCCTCAAAATGATAGAAATTCTTGAATTTTTCTCTAGATGGAGTTTCTTAGGTATTCTTGAAAGACACCTCGCTTCTTGTGTTGATAAATGAAAAATCAGACAGAAAGAATGATATGATTGGACTAATGAACTAGATGTTAAGATAATTGAGTGGAATTAGTTGTTAGTAATGCACTGAAGGTGTTTGATGATTTGACTCCTATATGTCATCAATGTTCTCACAGAATCCTCTGAGATTCGAAAAGCAGCAAATCTTTCTTTCTCTAGTGAATGTATATATATAGCTACATTGGTCCAATATTTGCTAAAATTATATGTAATCTTCTTTGGAAATTTGTACATCAGTAAAACATGTAGAAAATTTCTAAGGTTAGAAAACCTAATTTATAGAACGTTGGAATGAGATGGGTCTAAATGGAGAATAATAATGAGGATTCATACTGCTGAGCCGGCCCCAACTAGCTTGGGATTGACACTCAGTGGTGTTCTCTGTTTGATTTTGAGCTTTTGACATGCTATCTTCTCTTTCTCCAGTTTATCATGTGCATCACCTACTACAAAGCATGGGCACCAAGTATGCTATCACATAATATTGGTAAATATTAGACAATCGACGATACAAGTCATACACCACCAATTGTGTGTCTCTTGATTTCTTTTTATTCTCAAGCATTCTATCGTTCAAATTGGACAACAAAATCCTTCATTGGCCTCCAAAAGGACAAGCATACGAATAATTCCCCACAAATAGCACCCAAGGGTTTAGCCTAGTGATCAGTTGAGAACATGAGGTCTCAGGTTCAAATTACGGAGGGAGCAAAACTATTAGATGATGTCTTCCCCACTGTCCAATCCTTGTTGGAAAAAATTACTCATTACATGTGCTCATAGGAAATAGTAGATAGCCCATCAAATAAATCGAGATGCGTGTAAGATGACATGGACACACGTGTTATTATAAATAAAATGAAAAAAATATCCCTGCAAATATTATTTTGAAAGGTCCATTTAATAGCAACATCTACAATAATGGCAAAAGGCAACAATGTGCACTAAAGCTCTCTCTATGCACTGGCTCAAGGAAGACAATAAATAGCAAAAATCAAAACTAACACTTGAGTAAAACCAATGGAAAGGTCAACCAACATTTGTCTGATACTATCATCTTGGTCTTTGAAGTTCCAAGTAATTAGATCCGGCATTGAACAGTAAACTAGAAGAATAAAGAGTAGATTATGTAACCTAACAAGTCATGTATAACAAAAAGGAGAATACCTCAAAACCCGTCTGGCAAAGAAATGTAGGAAACTTACAAGTGCATTTCTCCAGAGAAAGAGATGGAGAGAGTTAAAATGATGTATAAGTTACACAAATCCAACTATGTAAAGAGCAAATTTCAATTTGTCCCTACTTTTTTTAAAATTACCAAAATCCCTTGAAAATTGACACTTTTAGATACTTTGAAAGCAAGGGGTGTTACATTAAGAAAAAAATAATTATCTTCCATAAATGACGCTAATTAATGCCAATTTTCCCATTTTCAATAAAAATCCTAGCAGATTCCTTCAGAAAAAAGAAGAAGATAAATTTGAAACCATAAATTAAGCTAATTAATGCCAATAAATTTATTTCCCATAGAATAAAATTATTGGATTCCCTTAAAAAAACAAAATTTAAATTTTAAACTCAATTTTATACGCTCAAATACTCTCAAAATTAGGCGACAATACTTTTCAAAAAAGCTGAAAAAGGACAATTGAAGCTGATTCATGATGAATTGCGGTAATACCCAAAATCAGACTGATATGTGATGGCTAATACGCTTATTCATGCGAAGAAAACTGAAGTATTTCATTTCTCCTTCTTCTTTTTTGATTTTATTGTTCATCATTGTTAAATATGGATTCTAATCCATAATCTAGTTTAGGTCCGAATTAATTAGTCGATTCTCATAAAGTTGTTCATCACTTAATTTCTTCATATTTATTTCATATTTTAATATTCTGGATTGAAGGGTTCGAGGCGTGATTTTTAACCTTTTAAAATGAAGGGTTTGAAGCAATCAAGGTGAAGATGCTTCGAGGCGCGATTTTTTTATTTGGACGAGGACGAGTTTCATGAAAGAAGATTTAAAATTGTTCATGAACCATTTTTAATGGAGATTTATGAAAAAATAAAAAATTGAAGGATCTTCTTCATGATTTATTGAGTTTACTGTATGACTTATTGTACCATGTATCTCTATATTGTTAAGTATTATGTATACCCAATGATCACTGCATTGCTCATACATTTGTACAACCTATGTATCATTCTCGATGATTCATTTAACTTACTATATGACTTATCGTATCATGTATAAATATATCATTTTGTATGAATCATTATACAACTGTAATTATTTGAGTGTATCATATTACATTATACTTGAATAAAAACTTGCTTACAGGGGTTTTATCTAGTTTAGGTCTGAATTTATACGTTGATTCTCATGATGTTGTTTATCAATTGATTTCTTCATCTTTGTTTCATATTTTAACATTCTGAATTGAAGGGTTCGAGGCTTGAATTTTAACATTTTGAATTGAAGGGTTCAAGACAATCAAGGTGAAGATGCTTTGAGGCATGATTGTTTTATTTGGACGAGGAATGATTTCATAAAAGAAGATTTAAAATTGTTCTTGATCCATTGTTAATGGAGATTTATGAAAAAGAAAAAATTGAAGGATCTTTTTCATGATTTATTGAGGACGGTGGCTTGGCTTCACTATCGCTCATGACTTGGAATAGAGCCGTGAAGTTATTGTATGGCTTATTGTACCATGTATCGCTATATCATTAAGTATCATGTATACCCAATGATCACTGCATTGCTCATACATTTGTACAAACCATGTATCATTCTCAATGATTCATTTAACTTACTATATGTCATATTATATCATGTATAAATATATCATTCTGTATGAATCATTATATAACTATAATTATTTGAGTGTATCATATTACATGATACTTGAATAAAAATTTGCTTACAGGGGTTTTGTCTAGTTTAGGTCTGAATTAATTAGTTGATTCTCATGAAGTTGTTCATCGCTTGATTTCTTCATCTTTAATTTGTTTCATATTTTAACATTTTGAATTGAAGGATTTGAGGTGTGATTGTTAACATTCTGAAATGAATGGTTTGAAGCAATCAAGGTGAATGCTTTGAGGCGCAATTGTTTTATTTGGACGAGGAAGGTTTTCATAAAAGAAGATACAAAATTGTTCATGATCCATTGTTAATGAAGATTTATGAAAAAGAAAAAATCAAAGGATCTTCTTCATGATTTATTGAGTTTACTATATGACTTATTGTACCATGTATCGCTATATCTTCAAGTATCGTGTATATCCAATGATCATTGCATTGCTCATGCATTTATACAACTCATGTATCATTCTCGATTATTCATTTAACTTACTATATGACTTATTGTATCATGTATAAATATATCATTTTTTATAAATTCTTATATAACTATAATTATTTGAGAGTATCATATTACATGATACTTGAATAAAACTTGCTTACAAGAGTTTTATCATGTGTCATGATATAGTGTTATTTAAAAAAAAGCTAGATACATGCTATATTATAACTCATTACATAATGCTTATGAATCAACCAGAATATTTAAATACCATAACTTTATAAAAGAAATGATTTAGCATGATTCATAGTGATAAAAATGTGAATCGTATTATGTGATACATCTAATTATTGCAAGCACTGTACAAGTATCATTAACCATAATACAATAACTATATTTATGCTAATTGATTCAACAACAAAGTATGAAAACATAAATTTTATATATATGTATCAATTATACAAGTAATCGAAAAGAGAAAGATATTAATAGTAACCCAGATGAAGATGATGATTAAGATTTTGCTTTTGATAACAATGAGTAAAAAATCCCCAAAGAAATTGGTCAAGGAAATATTTTTATTGAACCATTTGTTACAACTTTACAAAAAGTGTCAAACAGAGGACCCACAAAAGATTTAAAAAATGTGAAGAAATCAAAATCTTGAGCGAAGAAAAGAATTGAGAGTATTCGAAAAAATCTTCCTTTGTTGTTCTGCTTCGTCATCTTCTTCCTCCTCTTCGTCTTCTTCAGTTCCGCCTCTGTTTATTCTTCTTCATTATCTTCTTCCTCCTCTTTGACTTCTTCAGTTTGTTCAATGATTTCACTTTGATCTAATAAATGGAAAATCAAAGACTTGTTATTAATCAAAAGTTCTTTAGAAAGTCTAAGATGAAGAAATCAAGCAAAATAAATGAAACAAAAAGTTGAAGTTCATCAAAAGGGTTCTGGAAATGATGAAGATGATCGAGTTTAAATTTTCTAGAATTAAAAATTAATGATGACAATTTTCAATAAGGAAAATTTACATAACTAGAGCGGGAATATAGGTCCTAAATTAGAGATATAATTAATGCCAGACAATTAAGTAGAATAGGAAGAGTCATGTATCATCTTTTAGAAAGAGAAATACCAAAAAGAAGATTTTTTGTAATATTTTAAAACGAAAGTGATTTTTGGAGAATATAAAATCATAAGTTGTGTAGTATGGTAAAATTTCCTAAAATGATCTCAATTTTCAACTTGCCGAAGAAGAAACTTGTGAAAAATGAGCTTGTGCGTCCCTCAAGTGTTGAAATTAAAAAAAGTGTTCTTAATTAGAGATTAGGGAGATTTAAGTTAATTGGGGATAAAGTGTATATTTTAAAAATTTTAGCAACTAATTTTTTTTCAAAAACTTCTATAAGCTTTTAAATTTTTTTTTAAAAACATAATTCCCATCTTTTCAACTTCCTTCACCGCCCTTTCTGTTCTCTCTCTCACGATCGAGGTGCCAAAAAAAAGAGTTTTCTTCTCATTCTTCGTTACTTTTGCCTTCACTGTCAGTCTCCATCGTCGTCATCTTCATTGCGTTGATTTCGTCAACTTCAATGGTTCATCATGTCAACATCTTCAAGGTGAAGGTATTCTTAAAATTTGAAGATTTTATTTATTTTTTCTCAGTTATTGTTTTGATTTTTGTTGTAAAAATGATTATTTAGATTTAAGAAGATGTAAACGTATATGTATTTTATTTTTGCATGCTCTAATTTCTACTTGGGTAGGTTGTTCTTTTGTTGGTGTTCTTTGATTTGTACACTCTTTGAAGACAGATTGTTTAGTATGTGGGTATTGTTGTTGTTTGATTTTTGTTATTGTACTCTTTATGAGAAAAATAATTGGTTGGTTGGTTGATTGGTTGATTTTAAGTATGGTTGGTTGGGAGATTTTAAAGTATTTACAATAAATGTTGAAGTACTTACAACAACTGGTATGATTGTTGTTTTTCTTTAATTTTTGGTGTTCTATTCTTTGTGAGAAAAATGTACTGCATGCCATAATTTCTACTTGCGTAGGATTGTTCTTTTGTTGGTGTTCTTTGATTTGTACACCATTTGAAGATAGATTTTCGGATTTGTAGGTGTTGTTGTTGTTTGATTTTTGTTGTTATACTATTTATGAGAAAAATATTTGTTTGGTTGATTGATTTCGGGTATCGTTGGTTAGGAGATTTTAAAGTATTTACAACAATTGTTGAAGTACTTACAACAATTGGTATGGTTGTTGTTTTTCTTTGATTTTGTTGTTCTATTCTTTGCAAGAACAATGTAATGCATGCCCTAATTTCTACTTGGGTAGGGTTATTCTTGTTGGTATTCTTTGATTTGTACACAATTTGAAGATATATTTTCGGGTATGTGAATGTTGTTATTGTTTGATTTTTGTTGTTACTCTTTGTGAGAAAAATATTTGGTTGGTTAGTTAATTTCGAGTATGATTGGTCGGGAGATTTTAAAATATTTACAACAATTGTTGAAGTACTTACAACATCTGCTATGGTTGTTATTTTTCTTTGATTTTTGTTGTTCTATTCATTGTGAGAAAAATATTGATGTTGAAGTACTTATAACATCTGCAATTGCTGAAGTTTCTATAGCAACTCCTTTGAAAAAATTTCATTCATGTAGTGATATTCTCTCAAATAGGTTGTTATTTATTGTTGTTTTACTTTTTTATGAGAAAAGAACACATGTTGTTCTTGTAGGGATATTCTTGATTGTTATTTCTGTATCAAGTTTGAAAAATGTGTATCTATTGAAAATCTCAAGATTTGTTGTAAATAGATGAAATAGTTGTTGTAAATAAATACATTGTTGCTTCATCAACTTCAACAGTTACTTTATTTTTGTCTTTATAGAGAGTTTTGGTGTGGAGGCACTCAGAGACTATTGTTAGTCATCAAACAAACGACTTGATCTCATTGTTACATCAACTCGATAATGGAAGAAAGTACTCAACAAAGACAATCAGTTTAAATAAATACTAGGTCTCTTTCAATAATAAGTTTCCAATGAATAAGGATTGGAACATCAATAACAATTGTGCCTTGACAAGTCCCGGGCTACCTTAAATGAAAAATAAAATACTAAACTTAAGCAAGATGAAAGTATAAATATGTATCCCCCGGGAGCAAGAGAGGACTCACCAAATCAGCTGACTGCAACGGATCCTCAATGGTACACCTGTTGATGATCTCTAACACTTGTCTCTGCATCATACAATGATGCAGTCCAAATGGACATCAATACATTAAATATACTGGTATGTAAAATGGCTGAAAAGGAAAGGATAT
This sequence comes from Solanum aculeatissimum, assembly GCA_038996855.1. Lineage (NCBI taxonomy): Eukaryota > Viridiplantae > Streptophyta > Magnoliopsida > Solanales > Solanaceae > Solanum > Solanum aculeatissimum. The sequence continues at coordinate 9,501 of JBCEWC010003704.1, forward strand.
AATCAAAGATACTCAACTCAAGTAACTCAATTCAAAAGTCTACTCAACTCAGTAAACCATGCAAGTTAAGAATAAAGTCATGCTTTGAAAATAACCTCAATAATATGTAACTCACACCAAATTATCAAATTTAAATAGTAAATAATACTCCTAAAAGAAACTCTAGCATGCAACTCAATCAAATCAGTTAAGCAAATTAGGGAGTTTCTCTAACCGACAATACTCTCCACCCTACCAAAATATGTGATGTACAACGAAGGTGACGTCGTTGTCACGCCCGTCCATTAGTTTCCAAGGTAAGGACGTCGCTCTACCTCTTGAATCCATCATCCTCGTCCATCTTTTTGGGACAAGAGTTGCTAGAGTTAACTACATAATTATCCTACGTTGGCGACATAGTTATGAGGTTTGAGTCACTCTTACTCTACCCAACTCGGTGCTCAATACTTCTCTCAAAACATTCTCTTTAAAATTCATTCAAACTCATCTCAAACATCATCATTATCTTCCATCAATAAATATATTTTGAAAATTATTTACATCCTCATCAAATATTTACTCAAAACATCATTTAAACTCAATGTTTAATTTCATTCAAAACTCATCAAATCCTTTCTCAAATCATTATTTATGCTCAAAAACTCATATTCATGCAGACTCAGTAAAATATGTTCAAATTAGTTCTGAATCATATTTGTTCAACATACAAAAAAGATCTTCAATCTCAATCAAAAAATACATAAAAGAAATAAAATATAATCATCAATTAGGGTTCATGTGAATGAAGACATGAACATGCATCCAAATCAAATGCTCAATTGATGAACATCAACAATACGTTTCTACGCACAGGGAACTCAACAAGACAATAGGTAACTCAAGGATTCAATTCAAAACTAAAAAAAACTCAACTCAATTCGAATCAATAGAGATGAAGGGGCACGTGTATGAAATTAATCCAACGTTGTGTTAGGCTTACATACCTGGGATGAAGAATGTAAAATCAAATAATAAAGATCAACTTTAAATCTTTTGAACTCTAGCCTCCTCTGTTTTCCTTAGCCCTAGTTCTAAAGATGAATTAGCGTAAATGATTAAAAATTTATGCTTAGGAATTGATATAGGGTTGAAAACAACCTTAAAATAATAAGGTTTTAGACTAGGATGGTGGGGAAAGGACTAGAATGCTCTTGCTTTAAAAATTGATCGTCAAGTACCGTGATGGGGCAAGTTCACGACGCGTACTTGTCGCACTTCAGTTCTTTTTTTGATAGAAAACTTAAAACGCGTTTAGAAACTATTTTTTTATAAAATAACACATAAATCGCATTTGTCAAATTAGTTTTATGTGTAATTTATGTAAATCACAGTTGTTCAATGTGTTTTATGATTAAAACTCAAAAATGAACTATCGTGGGGCAGGTCCTCGATTGTTTCTAGTTTTGAAATTTTGCTCCAAAAAATTATCCTTTCATTCGGTTGCTCTAAAATTCAACCAAGACCATTTTTCAATGCAATTCTTCGTGTATGAAATTAATCCAACGTTGTGTTAGGCTTACATACCTGGGATGAAGAATGTAAAATCAAATAATAAAGATCAACTTTAAATCTTTTGAACTCTAGCCTCCTCTGTTTTCCTTAGCCCTAGTTCTAAAGATGAATTAGCGTAAATGATTAAAAATTTATGCTTAGGAATTGATATAGGGTTGAAAACAACCTTAAAATAATAAGGTTTTAGACTAGGATGGTGGGGAAAGGACTAGAATGCTCTTGCTTTAAAAATTGATCGTCAAGTACCGTGATGGGGCAAGTTCACGACGCGTACTTGTCGCACTTCAGTTCTTTTTTTGATAGAAAACTTAAAACGCGTTTAGAAACTATTTTTTTATAAAATAACACATAAATCGCATTTGTCAAATTAGTTTTATGTGTAATTTATGTAAATCACAGTTGTTCAATGTGTTTTATGATTAAAACTCAAAAATGAACTATCGTGGGGCAGGTCCTCGATTGTTTCTAGTTTTGAAATTTTGCTCCAAAAAATTATCCTTTCATTCGGTTGCTCTAAAATTCAACCAAGACCATTTTTCAATGCAATTCTTCATGTTGATCACATTTCTAGCCTTGAATTTTCCAAAAGAGTTTAAGAAGATGCGTTACGGAAACACTCTCTCATCTAGGGGTATTTTGATAATTTTACTAGGTGTAACATTATCTTTCCCTTGGAATCATTCATCCTCGAATGATGAGTACACTGGTAGACATCTCAAGGCATGTATATAATCAAGAGATCAATTACTCAAATACTCCAACTCAAGGGTGAACATCGACTCAAGGATAGAAAACTCAACTCATTAGAGGACATCATTGTCTGAAGCTTATAACTCTCATTGAAGCCTAAGTCTCAATGCATACTTCTATCATGATCAAGTCTAACTCAAAGTCACCATATGCTACTTATAAGTTAATCATACTCCTACAATATATCCCGTAAGATTCTTTTTCTATACCTTAGATATTCTCACCATCAAGCATGAGTGGAACATCAAAACTCAAACAACTCGAATCATTTGAACACCTCGACAATCAGTTATTCAAACTCAAGAAGGAAGTCATCAACTCTAATTTAGAATGGGACCACCATGATATATAATACTCTATGGATAACTCTCAAGCTTAGAACCTTATCTCAACTACGCTCCCTTTCATGGCACTACACTCTATCAATTAAAGTTTATAGCTCCTATCCAAATCTCCATCTAATCACATCCTCTCATTTCGTTCAAGCCTAATCCTAAACCCCAAATTTCTAGTCCTAAGATGATCATATTCTTACAAAGCTAATCCTCAAAACTCAAGCTCTATATAGAGAATACTACTTTTTCTCACTACTCTAACACATCTACTTGGAGCACTTATTCAAAATTCATCGATAGCCTTCTCCAATCGCTCATATAAAGACATCCACACATTTAAGCCAATCACTCTAACTACTTCAACTATATCTAAGAATTATCAAGCCTACTTAACGTTTGTACCTTCATCATTGAATGAGTTCTCACTCAAAGACACTCTAACCTACTCTTACCTATCTATTACACATCATAGGGTCTTATCTCTCTCTTCCTTCACATCCATAACCATAATTAAAGGAGGACATCATAATTATCAAATTAAAGAACATCTACCCTTACTTATCAACAATAACTCATCTACTATCATCAATATTGCTATCAAGACCGGAAAAAAGGATCATTGGAAAGGCTTAGAGCGAAAGATCATAAGCACGATACATTTGAGAAATTTCAAATATGAGGGCATTTATAATGTGATACAATATAATTAGCCTTTTAGGACCTATCATGAGTTTATGGAATCGAACATGCTGTGAGACTTAGGTTATATCTCGTATGACATAAGGTTGGGAACTCTGAGATTCATGAGATAAAAGTACAACTATCACTCCTCATCCTCAGAACTCAACATGAACTTGCATCGACATAATGCATGGGTCTAGGCCATAGGCATAGTGCTCATACACAAGACAGAAACAAGGTATCACCTTAACTAAACTATAAGGAATATTAGAGATAGAAAAGCATCAATGTATCATCCTGATCATCTCATCACTATCGAAAGCTCAAGACTCACTTTAGTTTATTAACTCTTTATCTCCCCCTTAGCTCAAAGGTACACTCCCTAAGTCTACAAACCAATTCTCTTTACTAATCTATAAGTAGAGTTCTCCACCCGGTTAGGACATCACTATCCACATGAACATCTTAAATTTTCCTATTTTACTATGCTCAAAGATATAAAATCAATATTAGAACTTTCTTTTGAGATACTACTCTTAGCTTCCTTCTAGCTCTACTAGCATCTTTCTATACTTACTGCTCTAATTGGCATACATAATCACTTTCTACACTCTTATAATCTAACCTCTTTATTTAGTCTACTAACTTTCAACTTCTAAGCTCTAATGTAGTTGACTAAAGAAGTCTTGGATTACAAGGTAAAGCTCATCGTCATTTATACATGAATTCCCATTGACCTAATTACTAAGGTCAATAAAGAATGCGTACACCAACTCACTCTACATTGACAACTCAAATACACTATCTAGTTTCTCATAAAAAATCATAACTTAGAGTTGCTCACAATTTTACACTATCGCGAATGCACATCTTAAGCCTATTCTTATCTAGTGTTTTCATCCTTAATTTACTATCTCTATCTAAGGGGTACCTCTGCCATACTCGTAGCATCACATTTCTTACAAGTCAAAATCTTAACATCAAACACACACTACAACAAGAAACTTAGATAAAATCTCCAATTAAGACTATCACGATCATAATATTATCTTCTTCTTCATACTGCTCCTCAAAATTCAAGCTGAGGGCCTAGTGCTAACATGCACATCACACACTTCCCTCATATTATACCAACTTATAACTACTAGGTAACCGTTTAGGAACATAGGTCTACTAAAATCCTATAGCGAATACTCGATTAACACATCCCTTCTTCATAACTCAAGTAGTATTCACCTATTCACTATACCTCCTTATTTGGCTAAGATCATAACTCTGTGAATCTCATGGGGCTTTTACTTTGGAATAATAAGCCTAGTTTAGATTTATCATATTAAAAGCACTACACTTCCCCTATTCAACATTTATACTTCTCCCTCACTAATACTATGACACATCAACATAAACCTCTTCCTAGTTTGAGCAAACTCTAACTCATCCTAATAATCATTCTTTCTTTATACCTTATCATGAAAATCAAATGGTACTTACTACTCTTTCGTCAAACCTTATGAGAATCAAATAATCACCACATTACTTACCTAATATACACGTAACTCTAGTTATAAGCCTCAATCAACCACCACTCTCACTATTTGGTATCCTTCTTTCCATTGTCATTCTTCTAGCTCTGGGATAACAATTCTACATTATGATTTACAAGACCTCAAATCACACTCTTTAGGTGGTAACATTAAACCTTTAAAAATATAAGTTTCTCTCTCATGAATAACATAAAAAGGAAGTAAAGACTCGAATCATACCTGTCACAACATATGAAGTATTTTCTGGTCTAGGCGACTACCCACGACATATGACTTGTATGTGGCCCTATTCATGCCAGAAGTAGCACCTCTCTGATTTCCTCTAACTGGTGGTGTAGATGTAATAGGTTGAGCTTTGTTTGCGCATTAGACAATTCCTCTGAAAATGACCCACTTGACCACATTTAAAGTGATTGTCAGTGTCCATTAGATACTTTCCCAAATAGAGTTTACCACACTCTCTACATGGTGGCTTTTCTTTATGGCCTCAAGCTATATTTTCTCAGGATGAAGGGGTTTGGACCCTGAAAGGTTAGTTTCTCCTCGACCTCTAATTATAAATTCTATTAAGTGTGGGTTCACTCACTGGTGGTGGTGCATAATTCAAGGGTCTCTACAGAAAGGGGAACCTATTTCCATTCCCTTGCTTATGCTTACTACGCTTATGTCCTATTGACTCAGCCTATTTGCTCCAAGGTTCTTCCATGTCATTCTCTTTGTCCTCTTCTACCCATCGAGCATGTTCAACAATTTGAGTAGTAGAGTCAAGCTCCTTGGTGCTGATAGCATTTCTCGAGTCCATGATGCATTTGGAAGGCATGGTCTGCAAATGTGGAAAGCATGATTTAGAAGAGAGATTTTCTAGAGTTTAACTCTATAGCACGAATTATAATAAGAAAGAAGTGTACCAATTCCTAATTTCCTATATCCTCCCTATTATGGATGTGACATGTTTCACACTAATAATAAGGACTCTACTAGACATGACTTCATAGACTCCCTAGGATACTTGATCTATGTGCTCTGATATCAAGTTTATCATGCCCTGGGAGGGTATTCTTGGCATGGCCAGCACTCAGAGACTATTGCTAGTCCCCAAGCGAACAACTTGGCCTCATCGTCATATCAACTAGACAGTGAAAGAAAGTACTCAAGAAAGACAATCAATTTAAATAAATACTAGGTTTCTTTCAATAATAAGTTTCTAATGAATAAGAATTGGAACATCAATAATAATTAATCAACTCTACTCAATGTCTATGAAACCTCTATCCAACTCTAGAAGGTGTCATGACAAGTCCTGGACAACCTAAATCGAAAAACAAAATACCAAACTTTAGTTAAGATGAAAGTATAAATGTTTATCCTCCGGGAGAAAGGGAGGACTTACCAAATCAGTTGACTGCAACAGATCCTCAATGGTGCGCCTGTTAATGATCTCTAATATCTATCTCTACATCATAAAACGATGCAGTCCAAATGGATGTCAGTACATTAAATATACTGGTATGTAAAATGACTAAAAAGGAAAGGACATAATCAAAGATGCTCAACTCAAAAGTCTACTCAACTCAACTCGGTAAAACATGCAAGTTTAAGAATAAAATCATGCTTTGAAAATAACCTTAATAATATGTAACTCACATTAAATCATCCAATTTGAATAGTAAATAATGATCCTAGAAGAAACTACAGCATGCAACTCAATCAAATCAGTTATGCAAAATTAGGGAGTTTTTCTAACTGACAATACTTTCCACCCCACCAAAATTGGTGATGTACAACGAAGGTGACATCGTTGTCACGCTCATCCATTACTTGCCAAGGTAAGGAAATCAGTCTACCTCTTGGATCCATCATCCTCGTCTATCTTTTTGGGACAGGAGTTGCCAAAGTTAATTGTACAATTATCGTATGATAGCGACGTAGTTATGGGGTTTAAGTCACTCTTACTCTACCCAACTCGGTGTTCAATACTACTCCCAAAATATTCTCTTTAAAACTTATTCAAACTCATCTAAAAAATATCATCATTATTGTAATGACCTGCTAAGTCATATTGAAAACTAATTCTCTTACTTTCATAAAATACTCTCTCGTAAATCTTAAGCGGATATTTTTGGACTAAAATTGATAACTTTAAGATTTAAGTTAAGGGATAATTTTAGATAACTAATTTAATTGAGGGGTTAAATTGTATTTACTTAATACCCTATATACCTTGGTTCATATATAATGAAATAAATTAGAGGGTTATCACTTTTAAAACTCAATCAATTTATAAAATAATAGGGTTGTACGACAGTACAGTAAGTTGCAGGTGAGAACTTCTACTTAATTTCAATTCTTGTGCCTAATGATATGCATACAAATTTGAGAATAAAGGTTTGAATAGTAGCCATATGGATGGCAATTGTGATAAGCGATACTGAGATAGTATGATTGGAAATTGGGAAAGGATGGGAATATTTTGCATGGTCCTGTTTGTGACCAGTGGCACGTATGCATATATATACAAATAATCAAAGTTTTGAATGTGATTGGTTAAGGAAAAGGGGCGGTTGGGTTAAGGATTAAGAGAAAATAATGAAGTGCTAATGTGGTTAATAGTATGTTATGTTCCCAGATAGTGACAAACACTAGTAAATGGTCCTTTACACATAGTTAGGAATAAATTAGGTGAAAATTGTCCTTCTATATGGATATAAACATATTTTTTCCATTATTTGCATGCTTCTGCTTAGTGCATAAGTTATTCGTTTAGTCAAGTTTATTATTAGATTGTGTGTGTCATTAGTGGTTTAGGTGTTGCTAGTTTTAAATCTTATTGTGATTATTTATTTGACTAGATTGTTCTACTTCGGATTCTATTTGAAAGGAGAAGGCTCAAGTCCCGCAGTGAGTGTTCAATTATTAAGGCAAGTAATTTTTTTAACATTTGTTAAGTATATAGAATCGAGTGCTTCCTTGTGTGAGGTGTTGAGAATGATTTTGAATTATGGAGTTAATGTTGATGTGGTATAAAGATTATGTTGTTGTGAATTGTGCATTATATTAAAATTAGTCATCTTCTCATTATGGTGTAAACATGTCTATTTGCATTGATAATTGTGACAAGTGTTATGTGCAACTGAGAAAGAATAAGAATTCAAAAGGATGAACCATTTCGAGGGACGTGTCGCACGCCGTGACGGATACTATGATTCGAGGGTCGTATCACACGCCGTGACAGATATTATGATCTGAGGGTGTGTAGCACGCCGCGATGGATGCATGGACTAAAAGTCCCCCATGGGTCCTAGACTAAGAGACAACGGGTGTGTATCACTGGACTAGACATGCATCATTATACCTGACATTATTGTATTGCATTGCATTGCACATCTTCATCATTTATAAACTTGTGAGTGCCTTTCTATGAAACTTATGATAGACGTACTTGATCTCTTGCGTTGTTGATCTATAATTGTTGGTGTGATATTATTGAGCCATACGATATATAAATTGTGAGCTGTTAGGTTGTGCTAGTTTTATGGAGGTTCTTTTGGAGTGTAGGAGTACTTGTATTCTATATTACTTGATTTTGTGTTTAGTAGTTCACTTGTTGGGTACCGTGTGTTGGTACTCACCCCTTGCTACTATATTTTTGTAGGTTACGAGCCCGAATCTTCATGATACCCTCTATATTTCTTGTCAGAGGCTTCTTTTGGAGATTGTGTGAGGTAGTTGCTTGTTTTCCCAACGAACTCTCACTCCTATTTATGATTTTGTTCTAATTTAGAGACAATATCATTTGAGACTTGTGTTTTCTTTTGAATCTATTATAATAATTAAGAGGCTTGTGCACGTGACAATCAGATTTTGGGGATTTTTAATTAAGTGACTCATTATTCATAGTTGAACCTTTATTTTTATTATTTCTTCCGCACTTTATCGTTGTAATTGGGTTTTTGGCTGACTTGTCTTGGTGGGGTTAAGACGAGTGTCACACGCCCATTTTTGGGTCGTGACAATTATCTTTCATCAATAAATATATTTTGAAGATTATTTACATCCTCATCAAATATTTACTCAAAACATCATTTAAACTCAATGCTCAATTTCATTCAAAACTCATCAAAATCCTTTCTCAAATCATTATTTATGCTCAAAAACTCATATTCATACAGACTCGGTAAAATATGCTCAAAGTAGTTCAGAATCATATTTGTTTAACATACAAAAATGACCTTCGATCTTAATTTGAAAAATGCATAAAAGGAATAAATATAATCATCAATCAAGGTTCATGTGAATGAATACATGAACATGAATCCAAATGCTCAAGTCATGAACATCAACAACACGTTTCTACACACAGGGAACTCAACAAGACAATAGGTAACTCAGGGATTCAATTTAAGAAACTCAAGAAAAAACTCAACTCACCTCAATTTGAATCAATAGAGATGAAGGAGCACGTGTACAAACTTAATCCAACATTGTGTTAGCCTTACATACCTAGGATTAAGAATAAAAAATCAAATAATGAAGATCAACTTTGAATCTTTTGAACCCTAGCCTCTTCTTTTCTCCTTAACCCTAGTTCTAAATATTAATTAGCGTAAATGATTAAACATTCACGCTTAGGAATTGATATAGGGTTGAAAACAATCTCAAAATGATAGGATTTTAAACTAGGATAGGTGGGGAATGGACTAGAATGCCCTTGATATTAAAACTGATTGTCAAGTACCATGACGGGATAAGTCCACGATGTGGACTTGTCACACTTCAGCTCAATTTTTTGACAAAAAAATATAATTGTGTTCAAAAACTATTTTTCTATAAAATAACACATAAATCATATTTGCCAAATGCGTTTTATGTGTAATTTATGTAAATCACACTTGTTCAATGTGTTTTATGAACAAAACTCAAATAAACTATCGTGGGGTAGGTCAGCGTTGCCTACCTTTCTAGTTTTGTAATTTTGCTCCAAAAAATTATCTTTTGATCTGGTTGCTCTAAAATTCAACCAAAACTATTTTCCCACATATTTGTTTTATGTTGATCACGTTTTTGGCCTTGGAATTTACAAAAGAGCTTGAAAAGATGTGCTACGCAAGCGCTCTCTCATCTAGGGGTATTTTGGTAATTTTACCGAGTGTAACATTGATCAAACTAATAGATTATTTCTATTTTGTGACAGGACTTTGTACATCAATGGCTTAACCTAAACTAAAAAATATTAGACCTGATGTTCCTACTCAAAGTTCGAGAAGGAGGCTAGTTATATCAGAAGAAGAGAGTGAAGAACAACAACCATTACAAAGTTTTGATGAACATGTCATTACTGAGGTTGTTGCTGGCAGTCCCACAGTTCCTGGTACCAGTCCCTCAGTTGCTAGTGTCAGTCCTACAACTGTTGATTTTAGTCCCCTCAGTTGCTAATATCATTCCCATAGTTACTGGAGACAGTCCCTCGATTGTTGTTGACAGTCTCACAATTGTTGGTGCCAGTACCTTAGGTATTGCAGTCAGTCCCACAGTTATTGGTGCCAGTACCTCAGTTGTTGTAGGCAGTCCCTCTGCTAGTCTTTCAAAAGTTATGGCTTTGAGACACCCATAAATAAGAATTCAAGTGGGAGTGGTGATCTCGGGATAAAATCAGAACTTGGAAAATTATTTTTTGATTTTAAAGAAGTATTAGTGAACCAAAATTTAGAAAGTTTTTTTAGGTCTACGGTATTTGGAAAATACCTAGACATAGGTGAAAGTAGCATTCTAAGATTTCAAATGAAGCTGATGTATCATCTTATTCGACGGTGAATTAAAAGTGTGAATGAATTTTGGGTGAATTATTATGGCATGCCTATTTGTTTTGGCATGAAAGAGTTTGTAATTTTTACGGGTTTGAATTGTCATGTACCACCTCCTTCTGCCACTAAATCTGCGAAGGTTGAGAAAAAATACTATCGAATTATCGATGCAATGCGTAAGAAGCATTGTAAATCAAAGGAGATGTTTGACCTTTTGCAATCTAATGAGGTTAAGAGGAGTGCTAAAAAGTCATTGTGTTTGGTGTACTTTGTACATGATATTCTTCTTGTTAAAGATGCATGTACCAATGCATTGGATTCTTGGTTTAAACTTTCAACTGACTAGAAGACATTTTATGTCTATCCTTGGGGTCGGGATAGTTATACCCTCACAATGGACTATTTGAGGAAGGCAGCGACTTTTACTAAAATATCTGCTAATCTATACGGCTTTCTGTGGGCTTTTATGATAAATTTTATTTATTATATTTTTGTTATAGTATTTTTTATATTTATTTATTATCTTTATGATTATTTACGACATCCATTTATTTAGGCTTTGATTATTTGAAGTTATTCCCTACATACGAAAAATATTTAAAGAGGCTGACGAGAAAGTGTCTTCTCCAGGACTTTTTCGATGGTTGGTGGCGCCCTACAATGGTAAAATCGAGGTTCACAAACTGTTTGATCCCATGGAGGATGAGATAAGTGTTATAAGAATTGTTGTCATCTCTCTTTGATAGTTATTGTCTTCTCAGTTTAATATGTTATAACAATTTATTCATATTTTAGTATATTTGTTAAAATATTAATTTCTAGATTATTTATCCATGGCTAATTCTTATCAAAAGTGAGAAGGAGATGGACTTTTGAACCGAATTTGTGTCATTCGAAGCAAAAAAAGAAGACCCAAAAATTGTGAAGTTCGTATAAGATTTGGTCGGAGTAACGACCATTAAAAGATATTTTCCTATGGATGAAATTGTTGGTGATGATGTTGGGGTAGGTGTAGATGTTGTTGTTAGGAAAACAACAGTAGCAGGTGAAACTGTTGTTGAGGAAACAACAACTGCTGGTGAAAGAGGAGGTGTTGTTGTTGGGGAAACAACAACTGCTCGTGAAAGAGGAGGTGTTGTTGTTGGGGAAACAATAGTTGTTGGTAGAAGAAGAGGATTTTCTCCTTTTGGTGGAAGAGATTTTGGAACTCCATTCACTGTTGGTAAATCTGCTCATGTTGGTACCGACTTCTATGGTATTTGCTTATTTTTATGGTTGTGACAAGTGCAATGACAAGACAGATTGGTTGATTTCAAAGGTAGAGTCTTTTGAGCGAACCATGAATACCATGATGTCTAAAAGAGGTATCATTCTATCATCAAGAGTTTTGTTACCATATACTCCTATTTGTCAGCAAAAGAGGAGAACACAAATTCCAAAAGAAATGATGAGCACCAAGAAGAAGGCAGCAAGGACTACAATGGAGCAGCAACCAACAGATGCTACTGTCATGATCCAAAAATGGACGTGATAATACTTGTCTTATCCCACCAAGACAAGTTAGCCTAAAATTCAATTATAACAATAAAATGTGAAAGGATAATAAAAATAAAAGTTTAATTGTGGATGATAAGTCAACTTAATTAAAATCCCCTCAAACCTGGTTGTCACATGCACAAGCTCTAATGTATTACAATATATTTGAAAAAAATACAAGTCTCAAATGATGTTGTCTCTAAAGTAGAACAAGATCATAAATAGGAAGAGGAGGGTTCGCTGAGATGACGAATAACTACCTCACTAATCTCCATAGGAAGCCTCAGATAAGAAGAGAAGAAAAAGTATCACCAAGATCTAAGCGCATAACCTACAAAAATGTAGAAGCAAGGGGTGAGTACCAACCACTCGGTACCCAGCAAGCGAACTCCTAAATGCAAGTCAAGTAATACAGAATACGAGTACTCCTAACTCTCCAACTAAACCTCCACCACCACAACCTGCATAAAGTCAGCCCAACCTAACAATTCACAATGTAAATAGTATATAGCTCAATAACAACATACCAATAATTATAGATCAACAACATAAGGATCAAGTTCATTCATCACAAGTTCCATAAAAAAGAACACTTACAAATTCATAAATGATAAAGATGTGTAATGCAATGCAATGTAATGTCAAGTGTAATGATGTATGTTTAGTCTAGTGATACACACCAACTTTCACTCAGTTCGAAACTCATGGGAAACTTATTAGTCCATGCATCTGTCGCGGCATGTGACACGATCCTCGAATCATAGTATCTATCGTGGTGTGCGACATCACCATCGAATTATAGTTCGTCGCAGCATGCAACACAACCCTCAAATTCTAGTATCCGTCACGGCATGCGACACGTCTATCGAAATGGTACATCCTCTTTAGTTTTTTATTTTTTTCAATTCACATAAATTTTGTCACAATCTTGTCTCAGAATTAATGCAATTAGACATGTTCACATAAATAATGAGAAGATGACCATTTTTCTGACAATGCACAGTTTACAACAATATAATCATGATACAACATCAACAATAAATCAATAAACCTTTCAAATCATTCTAGACATATCACATATCAATATATAAACAAGTTACCTTTTTTTCCTTTTTCATCAAGATTATTCAATAAGAACAAGTCAAACCATGACCAAGTCCCATTAATCTCAAACATAAACAATAAGGAAATACATGATTCTATACACTTAACAAGAGTAAAGAAATCTACTTGCCTCAATTATTCACAAAATCACTTTAAAACTTGAGCTTTTTGTAATGCTTTTGGATAATCAAAATCTTTTCAAATACATAATTTATATAAGAATACGAATCTAATGACACCCATATTGCTATATTTCTAGCCTAACCTCAAAATTTTATCTAATTCGATAATTTAGTTCCTAAATTTCAAACCTAGGGTTTAGTTTTAAATTCTCCAAATAATATAATTCTAATGTTATTCATATATTGTGATACACCTAATAGTCAATTATCTATCTAAATATGTCAAACTTAAATTATAAAGTGATAATTAAAAGGATAAACTTTAGAATTAAACACTGCTCGATACATAATGTGCGACCTAAAACAACTAAGCGCAGAAACTTGATAAAATAAATTTTAGATCTCTAACAATTGTCATGATGACCCAATGATTAACCTCAACTACAAAAAATTGCAACCCTATCAATTCACTACTATATCTTACAAATATATTTACTATTTCTCTTTCTTTTCACTAACCATTTATATAGGTACATATATGATAATACTAACAATAATTTGACAAGGAGTATTAGAAGGCAAGATTACCAAATTAAGGAGAAAATGAACTTGGAGGGATCAACTTTGTGCAAGTGTCGTCGTCGTTCTCAGGTATATTTTCTTCCCTCTTTCTTTTCTCTTCTTTTCTAATTTAATTAGGTATTAAAAGTGATTGATTCCACTAACTTTATTTTAATATATAAATCAAGATGTATAGGGTATTAAATTAATATAATTTAACCCTTCAATTAGATTAGTGATCTAAATTTATCCACAACTTAAATAATCGTAGTTATTGAATAGTTCAAAATATCAATTTAGAATTTACAAGAAGGATATTTTTGAAAAACAAGAGAACTAATTATTAAAATGGCCTAACGGGTCATTACATTATCCACCACTAAAAATCATATTTGTCCTCGAACATAAAGAAGGAGAAGAAAGAATAATCAACACTACCAAAGCCTAAGGTATTGTCTTCCAGAGTCAGTATTCACCTCTCCAAGTAAGCTTCTCTTTAAGACCATTCTATCAAAATCAACCATTAAGAATTGAACTTTCGAATTGAACCTTGGCACATTTACAAATTAAGAGTAATTTTCAAGCCACACACTAACCCATGAACCTAATCCAAATAACAACCCACTAGACCATAAGTCAACAATTAGGATGAATCGTTTCTCACACAACAACGATAAAATTCTAAATCAATATCGAACATAATCAAAAGCGAATCTAAATCAACCATCCCACACCCCTAATGCATAAACCATTATGGGTCTTGTTAAGATTTCATTCTCCCAATAAACTCTCCCCACGAGCTTAAATTATGAAATGTGATAAAGAATCAATTTTTTTTCTAACCCAATGAAGGAAAGGATTAAGTAACCACTTAGCAAGCGATACAAACATACGAAACCTCTAACAATACTATTAGAAATACTTCAGAGCATCTTCAATCATATATAGCCTAAACATAACCTCAACAATGATATGAATCTTAAGAATGTTGGACAACTATAAATATTCATGGTAGCTCTTCTATAAATTTTTATGATCAAAATAAAAGTTGTAGAATTACTTAAAAACTTCAATTGCTCCAGAGTAACATCGATTTTGTCATATCTAGAATGATCAAGTTTGCACAAGGATCCTACCTTACTAAGAGGAAATCACAAGATCGGTCCACCCGATCCACCACTAAGGATCTATCCCAAAAAATGAAAACATGAGTTGGCATAGGCAAAAGTCATACTCTAAATCGTGCTCATAACGAAGTAAGTAGTCCCATAAGAATGCACAAAATCAAGGTCGAATAACACAAAATACTCCTCTCATAGTGTCCATATCAAATATTTTCATTCATTTGAATCCACCTCTTTTGATTTTCAACTACTCACAATCACTTAGTCTAGTCCCCATTACAATCATATACATACTCAATTTATCAAAATCTCGCATACTCCTCATGGTACTCCACTGAAGCCAACACTCTTTATACTAAGAAAACATTATAGCCACACCTAGCATTGACCTTAACCTCAAATCGCCACTAGTATCAAAGTCTTCTCAGCAACATATTGTCACCACTAAATATTTTAAACTATGACTTCGTCTCTTTATATTTAAACATTTCATGATAGATACGGATCATACCCAAGACTAATAGCACTAATTTTAAATTTGACAGTACTTTCTTATCAAGGTAAAGTTATTTAATCATATTCAATGTTACTTCTATGCAATCATTTACAAATTAAATTTCAATTACCATTCAAATCATCATATACTTCATGCTAAAACTTAAAGTGATTTTTGATCATCCTCATTATTTTGTGTACCATAAGAACATAACTTTTATTTACCATTAAGTATCTATTTAATGCATCACAAAAGTCTGTATAGTCCGATCTATAGATTAGTTTCAATTCCCTCAAAATCCTTAATAATTATGTAGAACTATAGGTCCATATCGCAGTGCCCCTATAAGTCATATATCATAACTGAACAATCTAAACCAATATAAAAACATAGCATATTTCAAACATCATTGTTTGTCACTCGAATCAAAATTCAGTCTTTATAAAAGTCACTAATAAAATCATAGTAAATCTATGTTGAACAGGTACACATTGTCTGGTCATATCTAAGCTCAAAGGCGAAAATTAGTAGAACTTTTAATTTCGAATCAAGGGTCTTGGGGGTCTTATTCCTTCACCTTTCTTAGATTCTTCCTATAACACAAATTTTAGATACCCCGAACTCTTCAATATGTCGGACTTTATTCCTTCACTAACTCACTTATCAATTTTATTCTCTAACCAACCATACATGACATTTTTCCTCATGTTCTAAGTCAAAACTCTAAGTGAAGCACTTCTTTAGGTCCTTCAACAGTAAAAAAATAACTAAATTTATGGCCCAAAATCACATGTGAATCTTTCCAAATGTTGATACTCATTGCTATCCATTATTTTCTTATCTTACCAACTCATATCTTGACAAGTATACTACCAAAAATATAGACTAACAATGAAAAACTTGAATCTTTATTTTTAACTTGTACCCCAATTCCTTTATTTATTGGTATTAGCTTATAACTTGATATCTTTATGAATTCATGTATATTAACTTTTTATTGATCGCCTCTTTATAGAAATTATCGTATACTTTATAAAAAGAATTCAAGGTACTAATTACCATACTCAAAATCACAAGCCTATCACCATATTCAAGTCGAATATTAGTCGATTTTTTTTAAATATTATCCAATAATTTTTCTAACCCAATTTTTTTAGGCACTCTCCTACTAAAATCTTTCATTGCCTTCTTCAAAATTTACTCGTTGAGACTTTCTTAAGCTTATCATTTTAATATTGATCCACTCTCTTGGAGATTATTATGAAAACGTCCATCCTCGTTTAAAATTCTCGAGATATATTTTACCACCTATGCATTAGTCATACTAAAGATTCACCTCTAAAGTTTTTCTTATCGCAATGCTTAGTCCAAGTGTTCATAGTAACAAACTAGTTGGTTTCTCAAATGTGAGTGCAATATCAAATCTCATTATACAAGTATATGACACAACTGATAACCCTTTAAGTAATTAGTTTCCCACTTGACAATGATATATTCATTTTTATATACCACTAGTACCACACTACGATAGTACATTGAATCCACTAGTAGAACACATCATACTTACCAAGAATATAGTAATCAAGTAGTCCGTATACTTCTACCCATTGGGTAGCTGTCAAATATTATCCAATTCATCAGTACTCTAACAAAAGCATTACATATTTTTTTATAAATCAGATTGCTAAAAGAAGTAACACACTCCATAACTCTAACCAGGTAAGCATCAGTGTCGTTATGATAGTCGTATCATGACGCTCTTTGGTATCCACTCAATCTATGAAATCATAGAGAGATTCTGATCTCAATTGACATAATATCATTCTTATCTGTTTTTAAGCAACCCATAATTTCTCTAACTATGTCTAAAAACTAGTGAATTACCAAGTGTCCCTCAACAGTAGATGTATCAAGCTCCATACATGATGACAAAACAATAAAAATAGCCCCTTCATTTAAGAACTAAGATTGTTGCACCAGTTATGCTGTGTTGATTCTTCTACCATCAAAAAAATTTATACTTGTATGCAGCCTTTTGTAAGAAATACGAATAGGTAGCAGCTGCCAAATACCAGCGAACCCTAAAAATATCTAACTTCAGAATCACCATAGCCTGGCTAATTGGATAGGAACTCCACTAAAAGCTTTCAGATTTGCTGATATTTTCAGCTAAAAGATTACCCACAGAAAGAATGTTCACATTAAAAAAGTACAACTAGTGATGTGTGGTAGTGGTAGGCACAATTCACAAATTTGAACCCTATAACTCAACCTAAGGCCTTTAGGCCAAAAATATGAACAAAAAACCCCTAAATTTAGTTCGCTCAAATATGAAAACATACCTAAAAATATAACAAATTCGGCCAATTAAACGAAGAACCAAAAGCAAATGAAGGAGATACATACACATAAAGAGATAACCCGACCTCTTCTAATCGTTGAATATTTTAAATCTAACCACACATCCTTTTGATAAGTATGTCACTTACACTTTAGTATCAGATTTAATATTCAAGTCATATATAATCCACTAACTGAGAGGAAATGATATAAAGCGATAAGAATCACATCGAATCAAGGACGCACAATGGAGAAAGAATAAACAAATTGAAGTTCTCTAAAAGTCTTTATAACCTCTTGAAGATAAGTATAGACGTCTTCATATTGATCCTCGAGACTCTACTAGACTCGGCTTGTACACAAGTGGGACCTATGAACTTGGGAATTTGATACCTTTTATCACAACCCAAAAATGGACGTGATGACACTCATCTTATTCGACCAAGACAAGTCAGCCTAAAATCTAATTATAACAATAAAATGTGGAAGGATAATAAAAATAAAAATTTAATCGCGGATGATAAGTCAACTTAATTAAAATCTCCCAAAACCTGGTTGTCATGTGCACAAGCCTCTAATATATTATAATAGATTTGAAAGAAAAATACAAGTCCCAAATGATGTTGTCTCTAAAGTAGAACAAGATCATAAATAGAAGGAGAAGAGTTCACTGAGATGACCAATAAATACCTCACTATTCTCCATAGAAAGCCTCGGATAAGAAGAGAAGAGAGAGTATCATGAAGATCCGAGCGCATAACTTACAAAAATATAGAAGCAAAGGGTGAGTACCAACCACTCGGTACCCATCAAGTGAACTCCTAAACGTAAGTCAAGTAGTACAAAATATGGGTACTCCTAACTCTCCAACCGAACCTCCACAACCACAACCTGCATAAACTCAACCCAACCTAATAATTCATAATGTGCATAGCATATAGCTCAATAAAAATATACCGCTAATTTTAGATCAATAACATAAGGATCAAGTTTATTCATCACAAATTTCATAAAAAAAAGAACACTCACAAATTCATAAATGATAAAGATGTGTAAGGCAATGCAATGCAATATCAAGTGTAATGATGCATATTTTACCTAGTGATACACATTCATTGTCTCTTAGTATGGGATCCATGGGGAACTTATTAGTCCATGCATCTGTCACGATATGTGACACGATCCTCGAATCATAGTATCTATCGTGGCGTGCGACATCACCCTTGAATTATAGTATCTGTCGCGGCGTGTAACACTACCCTCAAATTATAGTATCCGTCATAGCATGCGACACGTCTATCGAAATGGTACATCTTTTTTAGTTTTTTTATTTTTCCACAATTCACATAACCTTTGTCACAATCTTATCTCAGAATCAATTCAATTAGACATGTTCACATAAATAATGAGAAGATGATCATTTTTCTGACAATGCACAATTTGCAACAACATAATCATGATAAAACATCAACAATAAATCAATAAACCTTTCAAATCATTCTCGACATATCAATATATAAACAAGTTTTCTTTTTTCTCTTTTTTATCATCAAGATTATTCAATAAGAACAAGCTAAACCATCACCAAGTTGTAACGACCCGGATAGGGGGCCTGGACGTGACATGGAAAAAGAGGACTCGAAGACCCTCGATCAAGCCATCATAGCATCATTACACACATCATCAGTTCAGAAGCGCAGAAGCTAAACACATAGCAAGCAAGTTCTAAGGAATCGGGGACTTGGGACTCAAGCTATGGAGACAATAACAGGAATGGGACAAGCATGCTTACACATAGAACATAGTCATTCACAATACCCATCACACAAGCCAATATCATAACAAGAGGACATGATCATAAATCAAGCGAAATAGCATCATATTACATAGCCAAATATCCAAC
>JBCEWC010003705.1:0-29347 GCA_038996855.1 Solanum aculeatissimum
CCCAATTTGCATTCGGCCACTTAAACTCAACCCGTGGCTACCAAAACTCAACCATGGCTTGTAGTAAATCATATAATGTCAACCATAAGTAGATTTCAAAAAATTTCGGGTTGTTACAATTAAGGATAACTTATTAGTAACGGATGATTAAAGAAAACTCTTTAGTGTTTGAGAATTTCATTGTTGTAGCTCCTAATATGTTGTAACTCTTTCAAATGATTTATGATTTATTTAATATTGATTATATTTTTGTACAGATTCTTTATATAGCACCACTATGATCAATAACAAAAAACACAATTTTCTCATCTTCTGCTCTCATCTCTTTGTGGTATTGAGGATGTTCAAACTTACTATTCAAAGGAAGCAGGGACGATCATTATCAGCATATTAACCCAACAAAAGAGTCGGGGTCAAATTTCACTGGAAATGGTGGTTCAAGAGGTGAAATAATTAATTGAACTAGACAATTGTAGGTTCAAATTGGAGGATTACAATAAATAAATTCAAGAATCAGCTATTGCAATTTCTAATTTAGCAAAATAATAACAGATTAATAGAGATGTTGGGGATGTGCAAATATGGGAGTAGATCTACTAAGTCAGGTCTAAATATTTGACTAATCTAGTTAAAGATGAGTGAATAGGCTAGGATGTTGGTAACCAACACTTCAATTACAACAGCGAAGGTATTTCACATTAATCTATTACGACCTCATGCACGAATCGCTCAAGACACGTTTGGCCTAAGAAATTACAACAAACCACATAATACCTTAGCCATTGAATCCATGGTTGTGGCATTCAACTTAAACCTCGAAAGGTTTTCAGCTAATACATTGATTTCACACTCTAACTACTCATATTAAAGCAATAATTAGAGATCTAAGGTAAATCCCAAGTTTGCAACCTTAGGATTATAGATGAAACTTAGCAATAGATATAAATTCACTCAGATTAACAATAATAAAGTCAAAATACCATAGACTCAACATAGAAATCAAAGACCCATATTATTTACACGCACCCAACATGGGGATTTTAGCCACTCATGCTCAAAATTAAAGATTCAATACCAAATTCAGCAGTTGAGTTCATGAGTAACAAGGATTGTAAGAGAAAAGTTAAATTAAACCAGCAAATCTCTACAATTTGTGTCTTTACAAGCCTGAAACCTCTCACCCTAGTATTATTGAGCAAGAATGTTCTATGTACTCTTTTCCCTCACTCTCTAAACTTGATATGAACCATCTATACAATGTCCTTTGCAAAACTTTAAATAGTTTGTACAAAATAAGTGAAATTTGTGCACCGAGTAGCCATTCAGCGGTCAAGGTCTGGCATCGCCAAGCACTTTGGTGATGCGCCGAATGTGCACTTGAGCGCATTCCTCTGCATCTTTGGAAGGCTTGATTCTCTGCAAGATTGGGCGACGGATCTATACTCCATCGATCATGTTCGGCGATCCATCGATCATGTTCGGTGATCCGCCAAACTTCCCTCTACGTCGTCCTTCTATCATGAACTTTGAGGTCTTGAGCACTGTAACATTAGGCGGTCTCTCTTACCATTCGGCGATACATAGAATTTTTTAGCGATGTCGATTCTACCATCTTTCTGATATAGACTTGGGAATTTGGTTGTTGTAATGTTAGGCAATTCTATGCATTTTTCAAGTTTTGTTGAACATTGTCTACTTACGCACTTTTAGCTCCATACCTGTCAATCACGTGCATATTAGTTAGTAATTGGAACATAATAACACATTGAGGATAACATCTCTTCACATTCTAAGCCCAAAATGAGTCCAAGATATGGACTCATCAACACTCTCAACTTAAGTCTTTTCTTGACCTCAAGCAAACCAAACATCAATTAGTCCAATTTAGGGCTTGCAAACAGGGCCACAGGGAGCAACACATACAATTCCACCTTTGTCATCCACTCTCGAACTTCCATAAACCACTTACATGTTTTTGAAGCCTCAAGAGGTGATTAAGGAGTAATCAAGGCATGGCTACACTCACAATTGTTCAGGTAGTTGCTAATCACTGCCTAAAGGCATCACCATTTTCCCTCATGACAAAGAAAATCTCGTACACACAAGATCAGTATAATATTTCCAAGGATCTCTTCAACACTCACTCTCCCAATTGAGAAATGACATGGAAGCTTCAATCCATAGGCTTGCCCTTATTCTCAATCAGAGTTCATTCGATTTCATTTTGGACTAGAATTTCAAAGGATTTTATTCGGGTTGTAATGTACGGTTAAGGTTGGATAGGATAGCATATGTACAGTGGTGGCGCATCCCTCTTTGAACTCTACACATACTTTTCATACTCATGGGTCCTTTTTCTCCTCATTCTTTTCTTCTCCTATTGACACCTCTTTGTTTTTTATTTTTCATCCTAAGTGTCTCCCCTTTTGTACAATTTTTCAAGATTTTGTAGGGTTTCAATTCATCATTTTTCAGTTTTTCGAATCTTTTTTTTCTTTTTCTCATCATTCAAGGACTCCTCTCTTTTCTTTCTTTTCTTTCTTTTCTTTTTCTTTCCTCAACTTTTTCATGGGAGACACCCCCTCTTCTACAAACACCCCCAGCTTTGGCCTTTGGCCAACACTTTGCTCATTTAAGCTCAAGGAGAGATTGGTAAGAAACAAAAAGGAATTGTCTTTCACTAATAAAGGTCAAAGCTACATGGCTACCAAAGAAAGGATCAAGGCTCAAAGGAGTTTCACTAAGATATCAATTTGATGTCATTTGAGGCTAATATGGTCAAGGTGGACTCAAAAGGAACCAAAGAAGGCCTAAAGTCCTTTCCTAATCCGGAATCAACCAAATTCACTTCTCAAAACAAACCGGGTAAGTTCTAGATGTTGAAAACATGCCTTTCAACAAAATTCCTAACTTACTATGGCAAAATGGATTCACATTCAAACAGTGGAAACACACTCAAAACCTACGATCATCGCATATCCAGGCTCAATACTCACATAGTCAATTCAAGATGTACCAAATTCATGCATGGATTGATTTTTCAAGAGAATGACTAATCGGTGAGTTAGTAAATGCTCCTCGTCCATGGCACTATCCGAATCAAAGATATGAACTATCGATGCTCGAATTAATAAGGACTAGAGACATGATATTCGCATTTAAATAACTTTTCACATATGCACGGGGTTTGCCACAAATTAAGGGCATCATTCACAATCATTAATCCATTCAACTAAAAAAAATGATTAAAATATAAAAACAACTACTAATCTATTACAACCCAAATTAAAAATTATTTACAAGCAAAAAGGTGGGGGACTGATTTAATTACACTTCAACCATCAAAAATTAATTGTCCCAAATCAATAGGCAACATGAATGTTCACCCTTTCCTAAAAAGTGACATTGCCCTCAATGTAGAAGAGCAATCAACAATAAATACAAAATGAGGGAGTGAGTTTAAGAACCACCCTGATTCACTTTGTGTTGCACTAAAGTTGGGACTGAAGGGAGTTCAACTATGTCGGGTTGCCCCCAGATCTTCTAGAACTACTGCAGGGATTGCACTATGTATCCTGGAAAACTTTCTTTCCCTGTTTGCTTTGTTTTTTGCCCTCCTGGCTTCAAATTGGTCGGCCAAAGTCTTCTCTCTAGCCTTCTCTGCCTTGGCTTTGCGAAGATCCTCTATGTCCCCACACTTGTTCTTGAACACATTACCCTTAACGTTCATATGTAGGTGAGAGAATATGTTTTGCCTTGAATTAGCCATGGAGATTTCATTTCTTGGTGGCCATGTAAGGCCATAAGCCACTATTCCCACACGCTCAAGGAACTCAAAAGGGCCAATATACCTAGAGAAAGGAATGCCTATTTCTTTCCAAATCACATCATACCCTTTTATCATTGAAGGCTTCAACTACACCTGACCTGTCAAGCAAAACTATACAAGGGGTGAGAGACCAAGAAAATTAACAGAACTCTGAGAAGATTTTGGCTATTGGGATCATTTTACCCGCCAAACAAATTCAGCAGATCGCTGAACTCATTCGACAATCAAAATGACCATTGTCGAATTCAGCAGTAAGCAAATTCTAAGGGAGTTATCACATTTGGTGATACATGAGATCAATCGGCAATCTGCCAAATTCATTCGATGGACAAATAGTCCATCGCCCAATATGACAGAAATAACAATCAAATGCATGCAAATATAGGCGATGTGTGTAATTATCGGGCATACCGTCGAGTCAAATTTGGCGGTCAAATTAGTCACCATCGACTTTGATCGACAGCCCAAAATTCCCAAACTCCTCATATATTTTCCAGGTTTATATCAACAAAATAGAAGGAATTTCACCACACGGGCTTATTTTCAAGCTATCAATCACATCAATGGCACAATTTCGATTGACCAGTGACTTACCCTTAAGAATAACGTCACCCAATCTATCATTGGGTAAGTTAAAGTCGCTCAACCAAAACCATGGGTTATTCAGACTTCACCCAAAGATACACAAGCAAGGTCATTCCAATTAGAAATAATAGCATTCTCAGTATACAAAGTTCAATATTCATTTTCAAGATAAGCACAACTTGTCAACATTTATGCTTTGCACAATATCAATCAACTCTAAAAACTTACGGTGCCTTAATGGCTTAACATTAGCATATCAACAATTCTAAAAGCATAATATATAGACAAGGTGTCAGAACCCACAACATGCAACACATGTGCTCTTCTTCAAACCTATTTTCAAGATAGCGTCAAATTAAATGGAGATGAAATCACATAGCTGAGACGTCATATGCTAACAATGATAGTGAAGAAGAGAGTATTGAAGTTGCTCACATCAATCCCAATGGAAAAATAAAAGAAAAAGAAAATTGAAAGAAATCTATAAGGGTGCACAGGTGGTATGCTCTAGAAGGATGACAGATGGAAAGATGAAAAACAAAGAGTTTAAAGATCATTAAAGGGATATGGTTGAGATACTTTGACTTTCACGTTACTATTCATTTCTGCAGAGCTCATTCGACGATGCACCGATTATGCTCACGACCACCTTTTATTATCTCATTTGAGACTTAACCCCTGGACCAACAGGTGGAGTAGTTGTGTTTCGCCAAGAAAACTCAGCGACATGATGTGTTGTCACTTTGACCACCCAAATCTACAGTATGTTAGCCTTATAAGTCATTCTCAAAATATGGTCAAAGTTGGGGTCGCCATTTCCACTCGGTGACACGTCGAGTTGTAATTAGGTCAACCAAATTTGGCAATAACCTAAGGATCCTCAGGCATCCTAAATGTGATCAAAATTGGGGTCACCATTTCAACTCGACGATGCACTGAATCTCGATGGAGACCAACTAAGTTGACAACAACTAAGGAGGTCTGTTGATAAGACAAAGGCGGGCAAATGGGTTATCGCTCTTTTGACTCGAAGATCCGCCGATTGTAACTTTGGATCGCTGAGGTTAACAACAACTTCGGGCTCATTGAATGACCCAAAGAGTGGTTAAAATTGAGGTCGCGGAGTTCAATCAGTGGTCTACCAATCTTGAACATACCATTATCTTTCTTCTTCCTTCTTCATATTTCAACCCAAACATATACAACCATCAGCACACGTTATTGCAAATCTACTAACAATTGGGTTGCCTTACAAGAAACATTTGAGTTTACGTCGTGGCATAACGATGTTTTTTACAAGCTAAACCTCATTCACGTACATGATGTTAATGATGTGCTGCCAAAATACAACATTTTATATGCTTAAAACTTGAAATTTTGGGTATTCTCAATGTGATGTTGGTAGATTTGATATGTTTTTATGTTTATTTTGTAGGATTACTGAGTTGGTATGATTTTTGGACGAAGTGTGCTAAAAATGTTGATTTTGAGGATTTACCGAATCCTTTAGGGGTCGTGGATGATTACACGGGCCGTAGAAGAGGCATCGTAGTAAATTCCAGTGAAGGGTGATTTTTAGAAGTTTAAATCTACAAGCAAGTTGATGAGCTGTAAACCATTTTATAAGTCGTAGATCAACCATCGTACCCCGAGGATCAAAGATTGGGGAGTTACTAGAAAGTCATTAGATGAAACCCTTCACGGGTCGTAGAATCTTATATGGCCCATAGAAGGGTCTTGTAGAAGTCACCCCAATTCTAAAGATGAAGTCCACGAAATCCCGACTACGGGCTGTGGAACATTTTACGGCCCATAGAAAACACTCGTAGAGCTTACTTACCCAGTTTTTCTAGTTTGATTTGGCTTCGATTTTAGATATTATAAATAGGTTTTTAGATTATTTTTCAAAGAGTTGGGCAGAGAGTTCGTAGTAGTTCATAGTTTTCAGTATTTTTAGAGAGAGAAAAATAATATTTTGTGTTCTTGATTCTTGTGATTGTTATTGAAGAGTTGGATTTCTTGTTCATAAATTCATTCGTGTAAGTGCTCAATTATGATATTATATATCATGATTCTTGCATCTACACTGATTATGAGTAGCTAAATCCACAACTAGGGTTGTGGGAACAATGAAAAACTAATAAGGTAAAACTGGATAATTCATAATTCTTTAGAAATGTGTATGAATGTATTAATTAATTCTCTTCATCTTAAACGTTTTTTAATGGTGGCCAACATTAGAACTCACCTAGTGTTACTTGCCAGATCAAGGAGGTAATGAATAGGAAAAGAGAAAAATTAACAGGATCAATTGATGTTTTCTTGTCTAATCAACCAAACTAGATCAAGGGGAGATTATACTGGGACAATAGGTAAGGGTTAGGAGCATCACACTGCGAAGATGGATCAAATCCCGTGGTTAAATTTACCTTATAGTTGGATCAAAGTGTTTGGTAAACTTAACTTACTGTTCTACATCTACACATTGGAAAAGATTACAATTACCTAGCAATGTTGAGTTAGGGAATCATAAGGAACACATCACCCTAGTTAGCTCTTCTACTGATTTCATAACACTTGCATAAGTCTAGGTTTATTTCACAATTACAACCCCTCCTTCGGGAGATAAGTAGGTTAATCACTCCACTTTGCATTGAACTACTTTTGAGTCTATCATATTCCCTATAGGATTCGACCCTAATCTTGGTTTGGTTATTTACCTGACAACGATTGCTTTAACCTTTAAAAAGAGGTGTAGCTTGAGCGATATCAGTTAACCACCCGGATATCCAATGGTTTGCCATAATACTTTTTAGCCACTACCCATTTTTCTTAAATCGCTTCCCTTTAGGGTTATCAACCTCCACCACACCATTAGCAAGTACTTCAGTGACCTTAAAAAGTCCATACCATTTTGACTTGAGCTTCCTGGAGGATAAACACACCCTTGAATTATAAAGCATCATCAGATCTTCTTTAGCAAATTCTCTTTTCAAGATTTTAGGTCGTGCCACCTTTTTAGTTTTTCCTTTTAGAGAGATAAGCTTTCAACCTGAACTCATCTAGCAAATGGATATTGGTAAGCTAAGCTTCTAGAGCCTCATCATGTCTGAAATTTAGTGTCTTTAGTGCCCATAAGGCCCTGTGCTCTAACTCCATAGGTAAATGGCAAGCTTTGCTAAAAACCAATAGATAAGGTGGCATACCAATTAGGGCTTTGTAAGCCCACAATGCATCATCGAGCTTTCCAACCCAATCACTTAGATTTCCATTCACAGTCCTTGCAAGGATCATCTTTATTTCTCTATTCGACACCTCCACTTGCCCATTGGCTTGCGAATGGTAGGGAGTTGTTACCCTGTGCTTTATCTCATACTTTCTTAGCAACGATCCAAATATCCTATTGCAGAAGTGAGACCCACCATCTGTGATAATGGCCCGAGGAGTGGCAAATTTAGTAAGAATATTTCTTTTCAAGAATTGTACCACTCCTTTGCCATCATTGGATGGAAAGGCAACTGCTTCAATCCATTTCAATACATAATATACGACTAGCAAGATATACTTATTCCCAAATAAACTTGTGAATGGGCCCAAGAAGTCTATTCCCCATATATAAAATACCTTCAGCTCTAGGATTGGAGTCAATGGAAATTTGTGCCTTCTAGAAATGTTACCCTGAAGCTGGCACTTTGAACATGCCTTTGCAAACTCATGAGAATCTCTATGGAGTGTTGGTCAATAATATCCACTTTGGAGTACCTCAGAAGCAGTCCTAATCCCTCCATGATGGTCCCAACCGGTGATGAATAACACTCTTCTAAAATAGACTCTATCGCAGATTCTGATACATACCTTCAGATCATATTGTCTGTACACTCCTTGAAAAGATAAGGCTCATCCCAGAAGTATTTCTTTGCATCATACAAGAATCTTCTCCTTTGGTGGAGATTAGGAAAGTCTAGAATGATCCCATAAATTATAAGGCCCCATATGTTGGAAGGTATGGAAAATGCAAAGGAAAATGAAACCTGAAAATTATTCCAAGTATTAGAGGTTACGAGGGCCATTACGGGCTATAAAAAATTTTACGGTACGTGCTTTTTCTCATGGAATGTGGGTGCATTTTCAAGTAGCTCAAGTTTGGAAGGCCACTATTGTACGAAGGCCTTTACGGGTCGTAGTTTCTTTCATGAGTCGTAACTCTTGCTCGTGGGATGAGGGTCAAACTTTGTGAAATTTGAAAGTTTTTAGAGGTTTAATATACGGGGGAATTAGACGAGTCATAAAATGTTATACGAGTCATAAGTAAACTCATAGAATGTGGTTTAGATGAAAGTTTCTTAGTCTTTGAAAATACATCAAACGAGACCCACATCTACGACCCGTAGAATGGACCATGGCCCGTAATGGGGTTTTATGGTCCTATCCGACCAAATTTTTAAAAGGGAAAATTTGATTTTTTTCTATTATTTAAAGTCTATGCTATGTCGTTTTACCCCTCAGATGGTCCCTT
The DNA here is from genome assembly GCA_038996855.1 of Solanum aculeatissimum. Lineage (NCBI taxonomy): Eukaryota > Viridiplantae > Streptophyta > Magnoliopsida > Solanales > Solanaceae > Solanum > Solanum aculeatissimum. The sequence goes on from JBCEWC010003705.1 coordinate 8,931, forward strand.
ATGAGCATATACAACCTTAATCAACTCATTCTCCTCCATCGCAAAAATATTTTTAAGTCTAAAACTCTCTCAAGGTCCTCCAAGGCTTCAAGAAGAAAGAGCAAGCTCGGGTCTCGAATTCTTCTCCTCCAAGTCTGATTTTTCTCTATTTATTTGCTAAGGTATGTGAGTTTCGATTAGTGGGAACCTTTCATCCACTAAGCTCAACCATTCTCTCTCCTTTTGGTATACTCAAGTTATGATATTGCATGATGATTTTGTGAACCCTTTTATGTGATGATATTATGGAGTATTTTATGATGGCTCATCCTTATGCATTATTTTGAGGTGAAATTTCATATGGGATTTATGATTTATATGAGGGGTTAATAATTTTCTAACTATGTTTTGACCATGATTTGGTGAATTCTTTGAATATCGATCAAGTGATCTTATTTTGCTTCTCTCATGAAATTTACTTATGATTTTCATGATTTTAAGTTATGATTATAAACCTACCATATTTGATTAAAGATGTATGCCAAGATTTTAAGATGTTTTTATGGCCTTATGGCAAGGTTATGCAAACTATGAATGATATGAATTTTGAAAGGGATATTATGTATGATATGGGATATAAAAGATTGTGAAAGATTGGGAAGGTTATGAAGCCCTAATTGATATAATAAAGCTTTGATTTTGAAGAGCTTCTCTATGACTAAATTATGATATTTCGATGCTTTGCATATTATGATATAAGTATATTTCAAATATTCCTTGGGATTGAGACCTAGCACCGAGCGGACCTTTGTAGATAACCATTGTCCTATAACTATGTTGCCGTCATAGGTTTATGAATTAGCTAATGATCCATATAGCTTAAGTTGCATGAATGACCAAAAAGGGTGGTGTTCTCGTACAATACATGTTAAATTGAATTCCGAAAAGGGTGGTGTTCTGATAAGGTTCTCTTATCATATGTTAACCGAAAAAGGTGGTGTCCCTGTAAGGTGATTATGAAGCATTCCCCGAAAAGAGTGAAGTTTCCATAAGGTGAATGTTTGGTTTACCCTGGCAAGGTAGACCACTCCATGTCCGTTGTGGAGAGAATATCAGAATTATAAGTAGTAGCTCACTTGGTCTTACATGTTGGTTATGGTCCCTTCCCATCTATGTATGATATGATATTTGATTTGATGGCACCTCATGTACATTTTGGTTAAGGAAATTAGCACTCATGACATGTTGATCTTATATCCATTGATTCAATTATGCATATTGCTAATTATGACTTATGTTCCTTGTTGTGTTACAACCTGCATACATAGGATATTCAAATGTACTAATGCATACTTTTTGCCTACATGATCTAACCATGTAGGGACCAGGGCTCACATCTATCATCCTCTTCCTCCATATGCCTAGACGATTCGAGTGAAGGATTGCTTTTGGTGAGTCCTCCATTTCTGGGGACAATATCTATGTACTTTCATTCTTTTGATTAGACTACTCTATTTTTGGATACTACTTTTTTAGGGTGATCCCAAGAGATGTCTTTGCCCCCATCCATTCGTATCTATAGGTGTTGTTGGATACATGGGTTTCATGTTATCAACTTAGCTCTTATTACGTCTTGTGTAATTTTGGAGATTTCCCTTAGTCCCTATTCCCTTCAATATGATGAATGTTTGTTATGTTGATGAGATGGAATTTCCAAGTCCCTAAATGCACCATAGCGTGAGTCATACTTACTTGCCCATTAGACTTACTTGCTATGTGATCCATGTTAATACTCTTCCCTAAAATATCCCCATAGCGTGAGTCCAAAGTTCTCTTTTTCTTTAGAAATTATTTGGTACGTGATGGTTGTCTAATTATGCTTTCGCTAACTAAGGATATGTTATGTATGCTTAAGAGGCTTGTTTGGGGTCCTTTTGGGTTCCTTATTCATTGTGTCATGCCTAGGCTCTAGGTTTGGGGCGTGATAAAGCTTGGTATCAGAGCACTAGGTTTGTAAATGATCTTCAAAAATCTAACACACCACGTCAAGTAGAGTCTTGTTCATGGTGGTGAAGCGCACCACAATATGAATGGGAGGCTATGAGACGTTTTAGAAAATGATCCACTTCTTCATACTCTATGTTGTGTTTATATTTGAATTAAGATTTCCTATCTCTAACCAGTGGTCTTTTGCTATTCTAGATCATGCCTCCAAGATGAATGGCGCCAAGAGCTCCCGCTCCCAAGGGTGAATCGACCCCTCCAACTCTGCTAGTTTCTCAAGTGGAAGAAAAAGTGGTTACTCACGCCGAATATTGGTATGTGGTTACTCTATTGGCTAGGGACGTGGCCAACCAAGTGGACCAATCTCATCATGTTCCTACTCCAGCCTCAAGGGTGAGGGACTTCACAAGAATGAATCCTCTGGAGTTATATGGCTCTAAGGTTAACGAGGATCCCCAAGAGTTCCTTGATGAGGTGTACAAGGTTTTGTCTATCATAGGGGTAAGCTCAGAGGAAAAAGTGGAATTGGCGGCCTACCAACTCAAAGGACTTGTTAAAACTTGGTACAATCAATGGAAGATGGAGATACCAGAAGATGAGCCCATACCTTGGGAAGAATTCAAAGTTATTTTTCTTGATCATTTCTTTCCAATTGAGTTGAGAGAGGCAAAGTTGACCGATTTTATGAACCTCAAGCAAGGCTCGATAAGTGTAAGGGAATATTGCCTCAAGTTCAATGATCTCTCAAAATATGCTCCGCACTTGGCGAGGAGTGTTGTGCTACCATACTTATAGGGGACATAGACATATCTCGACTTATGAAATACGCCGAACAAATTGAGTGGGAGAATCTTAGGAAGATAAGAATGGGAGAGTCCAAGAGGGCTCGGTGTTATGGTGGATTTCAAGGCACTAAGGGTCGTCGCTTCCAACAAGGCCATAAATTCCAAGGCCAAGGGTCCTCCAATGCTCAAGGCCAAAGATTTTCTCCCAACCCTAAGGCCTAAGTTAGAAATAGTGGTCAAATAATTCCAAGGTATGGAAGGTGTGGCAAGAACCACGGTGGTAGATGCTATTGAGATATAGGTGCATGCTTCAAGTGTGGCAAAATAGGCCACAAGATTGTGGATTGTCCAACCAAAGGTAGAGATGGTCGTCCCCAAGGACAAGGTGACCAAAGGGAACAAGGTGGGAAACAAGGAAGTGCTCCTCGTTATAACTAGTTTTATGCTCTTCAGGGGAGACAATGGATTGATGAGGCACCTGACGTTGTTACTGGTATTTTAAAGATCTACAATCTTGATGTGTATGCTTTATTGGATCCGGGTGCCACTCTTTCTTTCATTACTCCTTTTTTTGCTAATAGACTCCATGTGTGTCCCAAATTATTATGTGAGCTTTCGAAGTGTCCACTCCTGTTAGTGAATCTATTGGGTCTAAAATAGTCTATATGGGTTGTCTCGTGTCTATATTGCATAAAGTCTTACCTTGTGATTTTGTTGAACTTGACATAGTAGATTTCGATATTATTCTTGGGGTGGATTGGTTACATGTATATCATGCCTCTATTGATTGTAGGACCCATAAGGTTAAGTTTCAATTCTCCAATGAAGCCACTCTTGAGTGGGAAGGTCGTGACTCAGTGGTCAAGGGTAAAATCATTTCGTGTCTTAAGGCTCAAAAGTTGATTTCCAAGGGTTGCATTTACCATCTCATCTGGGTTAGGGATGTTGAGTCTAAAGTCTCTTTCATTATGTCAGTTTCGTTGGTTAATGAGTTTCTTGATATCTTTCCTAATGAGCATCCTGTTGTTTCTCCCAAAAGGGAAATAGACTTTGGTATAGACCTCCTCCTAGACACTCAACCTATTTCCATTCCTCCCTATCCTATGGCCCCGACAGAGTTGAAGGAGTTAAAAAACCAATTGAAAGATTTATGGGAAAAAGATTTCATAAGGTCTAGAAAGTCGACTTAGGGTGCACCAGAATTATTTTGTAAGGAAAAATAATGGTTCCCTAAGAATGTGCATTGATTATCGACAACTTAACAAGGTCACCATGAAGAACAAGTATCCCTTTCTGAGGATAGATGACCTATTTGATCAACTTCAAAGGGCTAGCCACTTCTCAAAGATTGACCTTCGGTCCGGATATCGTGTATTGAGAGTAAGGGAGTGTGATGTTCCCAAAATGGCCTTCTGAATGAGATATGGACACTTTGAGTTTGTAGTGATGTCCTTTAGCTTGACTAATGCTCTGATAATATTTATGAATCTCATGAATAGGGTCTTTAAACCCTACCTCAACATGTTTGTAGTGGTTTTCATTGATGATATTTTGATATATTCCTAGAGTGAAGCAAAGCATGTAAAGCATTTGAGGATAGTATTGTAAACATTGAGAGAGGAAAGATTATTAGCTAATTTCGACAAATGTGATTTTTGATTGAAGTGTATTCCTAGGTCATGTGATGTCGGGCGAAGGTATTAAGATGGATCCAAAAAAGATAGAGGCGGTAAGAAATTGGCCTAGGCCATTGACTCCAACAGACATTAGGAGTTTCCTGGGCTTGGTTGGGTATTACCGAAGATTTGTTAATGGTTTCTAATCAATTGCTTCCCCCTTAATTAAATTGACAAAAGAAAGCCAAATTCATGTGGACCAATGAATGTGAAAGAAGTTTTCAAATGTTGAAAGACAAGCTAATAAATGCTCCTATTTTGGCACTACCAAAAGGATTAGAAGGGTTTGTGGTGTATTGTGATGCTTCGAGAATTGGTTTGGGGAGTTTTTTTATGCAAAATGGCAAAGTCATTGCCTATGCTTCTAGGCAACTAAAGGTGCACGAGCGTAACTACCCTACCCATGATATGTAATTAGCGACCATGGTGTTTTCTTTGAAGATATGGCGTCACTATTTGTATGGGGTTCATGTTGATGTGTTCATCGACCATAAAAGTCTCTAATATGTATTCACCCAAAGAGTTATGGCAAATAAAGGTGGTTGGAGTTTCTTAAAGACTATGACATGAGTGTGCACTACCATCCGAGCAAAGCAAATGTTGTGGTTGATGCTCTAAGTAGAGTGTCCATGGAGAGTACGACTCACGTTGATGATGGAAAGAAGTAATTGGCAAAAGAAGTTCACCGGTTGGCAAGATTGGGAGTTAGGTTGAAGGAGGCCGAAAATAGAGGTGTGGTGGTTATTGATGGTTCTAAATATTCCTTGGTGGAAGTGGTCAAATCCAAGCAAGATCTTGACCCCACTTTTGTAGAATTAAGTTCATTGGTGAAGGATGGCAAGGTGGAGGTTTTCTCCCAAGGGGGAGGTGGTGTCCTTAGGTACCAAGGTAGGTTGTGTGTGCCCGATGTTGATGGCATTAAAGACTTGATCTTGAGTGAGGCTCATAATTCATCTTACTCTATTCACCCTGGTTCCACCAAAATGTGTAGAGATTTGAGGGAAATGTATTGGTGGGTGGCATGAAAAGGGATATCACTAAGTTCATAGTTGGTTGCCATAATTACCAATAAGTCAAGGCCGAACATCAAAGGTTGGGTGGCCTAACCAAAGATATAGAGATTAATACTTGGAAGTAGGAAGAGATAAATATGGATTTTGTGGTGGGGTTGCCAACGACTAGGAAGAACTTTGATTCCATTTGGGTTATTGTTGATAGAATGACAAAGTCAGCTCACTTTCTATTGGTTAAAATGACTTACGGTGTTGAGGACTATGCCAAGTTGTATATTCATGAGATGGTGAGATTGCATAGGATCCCGTTATCTTTTATTTTTAATCGAGGTGCTCAATTCACATCACACTTTTGGAGGTCTTTTAAAAGCAGCCTTGGTACCAAAGTCAAGCTTAATACGACTTTTTATCCACAAATGAATGGCCAAGATAAAAGGACCATCTAAACTCTTGAGGATATGATAAGGGCTTGTGTCTTGGAGTTTAAGGGGAGTTGGGATGAGCATCTTCTGCTTATTGAGTTTGCCTATAACAATAGCTACCACTCTAGCATTGGAATACCTCCCTTTGAGGCGTTATATGGTAGGCATTATCGATCCCCGATGGGGTGGTTTGAAGTAGGGTAAACGGCTTTGTTGGGTCTGGATTTGGTGATGGAAGCTTTGAAGAAGGTAAGTATAATAAGAGAGATTCAAAGCGGCTCAAAGTCGACAAAAGTTCTATGCCAATACTAGAAGTAGAGGCCTTAAATTCAAAGTTGGTGATTGGGTATATTTGAAGGTTTCGCCGATGAAGAATGTGGTTTGTTTTTGTAAGAAAGGAAAGTTAAGCCTAGATATGTAAGGCCATACGGGATCACGAGGTGTGTCATTAAATTTGCATATGAATTAGAGTTTCCCTCGGAAATGAGCATGGTTCATCCGATTTTCCATATCTTCATGTTGAGAATGTGTATAGGAGACCCAAGCTCTATTGTGCCCTTAGAAATGGTGGATGTCGAAGAAAATTTTGACTTACGAGGAAGTTTCGGTGGAAATATTGGATAGATAAGTCAAGTGGTTGAGAAACAAAGACATTGCATCCGTCAAGGTCCTTTGAAGGAACCAATAAGTTGAAAGCGCAACTTGGGAGGCCGAATCGAATATGAAAAATTGATACCCCGATCTCTTCTATTCCACTCAAGTTGGAGGTACCATGACTCTCCTATTTAAGAACCTTTTCCCCTTGTATGTCATTTCCATGTTATTTGTGTATGATTATGTGATTTTGAGATTTGCATTATAAATGTTATTAGAAACATGGTTTAAAGATTTTATGATGCATATGTTACATTCTTGTATTGGTGAATTTACTCTATTCTTAAAGATTGCCTTTACCACATTCAGGGATGAATGTTCCCAAGGGAGAGATATTGTAAGGTCCCACATGTTGGAAGGTATGGAAGATGCAAAGGAAAATGAAACCTAGAAATTTTTCCAAGTATTAGAGGTTATGAGGGCCCTTACGGGCCGTATGATTTTGTACGGGCCGTAAGATTTTGTACGGGCCATGCTTTGGCTCGTGAAACCTGGGTGCATTTTCTAGTAGCTCAAGTTTGGAAGGCCACTGTTGTACGAAGGCCTTTATAGGCCGTAGTTTCTTCTACGAGCCGTAACTCTTGCTTGTGGGATGAGGATCAGACTTTGTGAAATTTGAAAGTTTTTAAACGTTTAATATACGGGGCATCAGGTGGGCCATAGAATGTTATACGAGTCATAAGTCAGCTCTAGAATATGGTTCATAGGAAAGTTTCTAAGTCTCTGAAATGGCATCAAATGAGACTCTCATCTATGACCCGTAGAATGGACCACAAAACCTGTAATGGGGTTTTATGGTCCTGTTCAGCCAGATTTTTAAAGGGGCAGATTTGACCTTTCCTATTATTTAAAGCCTATGCTACATCATTTTACCCCTCAAATGGTCCCTTATCAACATATACTACCCTAATCAATTCATTCTCCTCCGTCCCAAAAAATTTCTAAGTCTAAAACTCTCTCAAGGTCCTCCGAGGCTTCAAGACGAAAAAGCAAGCTAGAGTTTTGAATCCTTCTCCTCGAAGTCTAATTTTCCTCCATTTATTTGCTAAGGTATATGGGTTTTTATTAGTGGGGACCTTCCCTCCACAAAGCTCAACCATTCTCTATCCTTTTGGTATACTTAAGTTATGATATTGCATGATGATTCTGTGAACCTTTTTATGTGAGGATATTATGGAGTATTTTATGATGGCTCATCCTTATGTATTATTTTGAGGTGAAATTTCATATGGGATTTATGATTTATATGAGGGTTAATAATGCCCTAACTATGTTTTGACTATGATTTGGTGGGTTCTTTGAATATCGATCAAGTGATATTATTTTGCATCTCTCATGGAATTTACGTATGATTTGCATGATTTTAAGTTATGATTATAAACCCATCATATTTGAGTAAAGATGTATGCCTAGCTTCTAAGATGTTTTGATGGCCTTATGGAAAGATTATGCAAACTATGAATAATATGAATTTTGTAAAGGATATTATGTATGATATAGGATATAAAAGATTGTGAAAGATTGTGAAGGTTATGGAAGCCCTAATTGATATGATGAAGCTTTGGTTTTGAAGAACTACTCTAGACTAAATTATGGTATTTCGATGCTTTGCATATTATGATATAAGTTTGTTTCAAATATTTCTTAGGATTGAGACCTAGCACAAAGCGGACCATGGTAGATAACCATTGTCCTATAACTATGTTGCCGCCATAGGTTTATGAATTAGCTAATGATCCATATAGCTTAAGTTGCATGAATGACCAAAAAGGGTGGTGTTCTCGTACAATACATGTTAAATTGAATTCCGAAAAGGGTGGTGTTCCCGTAAGGTTCTCTTATCATATGTTAACCGAAAAAGGTGGTATTCCTGTAAGGTGATTATGAAGTATTCCCCGAAAAGAGTGGAGTTTTCATAAGGTGAATGTTTGGTTTACCCTGGCAAGATAGACCACTCCATGTCCGTTATGGAGAGAATATCAGAATTATAAGTAGTAGCTCACTTGGTCTTACATGTTGGTTATGATCCCTTCCCATCTATGTATGATATGATATGTGATTTGATGGCACCTCATGTACATTTTGGTTAAGGAAATTAGCACTCATGACATGTTGATCTTATATTCGTTGATTCAATTATGCATATTGCTAATTATGGCTTATGTTTCTTGTTGCGTTTCATCCCGCAAATATAGTATATTCAAACGTACTAACACATACTCTTTTTCTACATGATCTAACTATCACTCTACAGCTCGTATGTACTTGTACGGCTCGTGGATCCTCCTCATAGAGTTTATTTCAAGTTTTCACCCCTCACTAGAAGTTGATAAGGAACCCACTCTATGGCTTGTGAACCTCTCCATGACCCGTAGAGGGTTTTCTGGATCACCAAAAACCAACAACTTTAGCATATTTTTTCCAAAGCTTTGCCAACACTGTAATCGTGCAAAATAAACAAAAAAACACAATCTAATCTACTAACATCGCGCTGAGAACACACAAAATTCTAAGTTTTAAGCATCAAAAGTGTTACATTTCGGTAGCACATCAACACCCTCAACTTAAAATTATTGCTTGTCCTCAAGCGACGGACTCAATCTATATAAGCAGTACAGAGACACACAGACTTCAACCCAATGACACAGACTTCATAAAAATCCAACATAGATACCCACACCATATTTCATATCCATATCAGATAGTTATCCAGCAAACCGATATAGATTAATATGCTCAACAATGCAACTATGATAAGTCATGCAATCATAAATAAGCAACAATCACTGAATTAGTCAGACATCAACAAAGCAATGCAAGTGACCTCACAAAAAAAAGTCTCATTTCTCACTCAGAATGATATTTTTAAATTCAGTACTTGGGATAATACTACGACACTCACTCTCACAAACGATATTTAAATACTGTGACCAATACCATAGGCTTGCCCCTATACTCACGACTGACACCTTCAACTAGTTGGCTTAGGATTACTTTAGGACTTTCTAGGCTTGTAACGTAGGCTCAGAGGGTTTTGGTATGATGCTTTAGAGACATAGTGACTAATGACCCTCATTGACACTGTATTTGTTTTACACTTTTGCCCTACCAACCCATATTTTTTTATTCCCTTTTTCTCCCTTTCCAAACCTTTTAGAGTGTTTTAGACTCAATTTTTGCACAATGCCTCTATTTTTCACAATGTTTTTATTTCTAGCACACTGATTAGGCACTTCTATCTCTCTCTTTTTCTTTTACACCCTTTTAAATTATTGTCTTCCCCTTTTCTGTATCACCAGTTTTCCCCTTTTTTATAATTTATCTCACACTAGCCACCCTCAAATAGGCTTTTACCTGAGTTGAGGTGCACAATATCCATCCTTAGAATCAGTGCCACTTTTGGGTAGACACCCTCAACTTAGGCTTTTGGTCTCAGTCAAGGTGCACAATGTTCAAGGAAAGACTAGAGCCAAGTTTTGGACTTATCATTAATCAAGGTAGGGTTACTTGGGTATTTACAAAGAAAGAGGTCAATTTAGGCTCAAAACATAGGTATCAAGGGATATATAGTACATTTGGTCAGTTATTTCAGGCTAAGTAGACTATTAAGAACAACAACCTAAGATCCTTTCGTAACCAACTAATCTACAACATAAATTAAAGTAACAGGGAAAGTTTTGAATTGAAACACAATATTGAATCATGCAATTAAGCTCACTCACACATGGCACTGCTTATATGTTAATACAGACTATCAGATCATGTTTTTATCTTAATTTAGCCTAATTTATCATAGCAAGTACTGTCAAACAACTAATCATGCAAAGTTGCTATCAAAACTAACAAAACATAAAAATTTGATGGGTACCATTTTCAACAAAAACATAACTATGCCATAGATATAAGTATTGTATGCTACTAATACTACATAAAACATCCTAAACATGCCAGTTCAACAGAAAAGTAAATATCCGCAGGGAAAAAGAACACAGGCAAGAAAACCCTTTGGATAAAAAATTGGAATAGTTAAAAGTCAAGGCTATTAAAACTTCACTGAGGCCTATAACTACCACACCCCATCGAAAAAGTTGTACATTGTCCCTATTGCGCACACAGTATCAAAAGTAAAGTACAGGGATCAAAAGAACATACCTGGGCGCCAAAGTGCCTCACTTATCTCGAGACTGTCCACCCTCCTCATGCCTGGTGGACTCCTCTCCAGAAGAAGTATGTCCTAAGGGGCCAATACCCCTCGCTCTCTCACACTCGCGAGCTAGCCGCATCTCCTCATCTTGCCTCAATCTCGCACGGGCAAGATCTAGATTCTGCTCCTCTGTCACCCCTGTCTCAAAGCGCATAGTTCAACATCATCTGTGTGGGGCCTCTTCCTGAGGGAAGGCAATGGTGGATCCTCTAGAGTGAACAAGTCGACCACTGACTTATCTGGAATGGCCAGTGGGATATCAACAGGGATAGCCAATACTGCACTCATCTGAGCCCGAAGCTGTTAAAGCTCCATCTGGATGGCTGTCAAATCCAAAGGCATCGTTGTACTAAGGCTTTGTTGGACCCCCCTCTCAAATGCATCTATGCGAGCATCTATGGGACTGAGATTCTCCTAGATAGTTGTAACTGTGTATGCTTGCATGCGGATCTCTGCCTCAGATATAACCTGGCAGACCTAAGGTCTCAACTGCTACAATAATTGAGTCATTTATGACTCAGTGCGGTCCTGTCACTGCGCCAGGGCATGAAATGTTATCGCAGACACAAAGGCAATGCTTGCGGGTGCTGAAGTAGATACAGAGCTGCTAGAGTAGGAATATCAGTAGTGGGACCTCTTTCCACATCGGTCTCAACCTATGGGGATCCTCGGTAGTAGGTGTTGCAGCAGCAGCAGTAGTAGATGTCTCGGGGGGAGGCACTGGAGCGAACATATCTACATAGGTACTTGAGGCCTCGATGCTCTCCGAAGTGCAATCGGATTGTCATCAGCCTTGATTAGGTTGGCGTCAAGTGTACGTTGAACCTCTATAAGCACGTACACGTGATGAATGACATCCACCCCCATTATTAGGCATAGTCGGTGAAATTAGGCATGGGAAGGGGATGGTCGTGGACCTCTTTAGGGCCGCCTCATGGATCTCCTCTAAAATAAGGGTAACCTAGTCAATATTATAACTAGCCAAGATGTTGTCTACTAGAAAAACATGGTCTGGCATGAGTGTATTGTCTGCAAGCATGAACCAGATCCGTGAATGAACCGCTACCCACCAAAACTTGGTGAGGAAGCTGAGGGAAGCCTTAACTATAGGCTCTGCTGACGTGGTTAGCCATACGGGGTCGCGCCCTCTGTTGCTATATGGTCAGCAACCCATCTAATCAACGCTGCTCTACGCTTTGGGTCCCTCATCACGCCCAAGTTTTGAGTCTGCCCCATTCTGTTGTAGATCTAGGGGCTGAGAACTCGGGCCTAAACAGCATTCGGCGGATGGTCTCCTCTAAGATGTCCACCTGTCGGTCTATCACCATCACCTCCTCCAATCTCAGCTGGGCGAGAGGCTTCTTCCCCTTGGGAAGAGAGCTATGTACTGTGGCGGCATAGGAGGCAAAGAATTCTCTTACCAATACTAGTGAGTACTTCCTTACTAGTTGTGCCAACCAGTGGAGCCTGTAGTTAACTATAGTGTCCTCAAGTCCTGGGACACTATCGAGTCCTGCAGTAATTACTCGCGGCTCCTTGAAGATAGAATAAGCAGGTCAAACCCGCTCATTGCATTGTAGATCCTCCTCATAGATGGCCCGTATGCCCCCGATACACCATCTGCTAGCTCGGGCATTTGGTGATGTATATAGTACTCGGGGGCTTGAAGATGAGGCAGAGTCTGACCCCTACTTAGATTCAGGCTCGGACCCTTCCTCGAAAGAGGTCATCTGTATACTGCTACTAGCCCTCTCACATCCCTCGTCAGACTAAGGAGGGCAAACCACGATCGCCTACGTGGTAGCCTGCCTAGTAGTAGCCTGAATTTTTCGTGGCTTGGCATTTGGATTAGGATGAATTTTGAGCTCCTCTACAGATCCGCTAGACTCAGGGGTATGCTCAGAATTTGTGGGCTCGTCATGCAAGCGATCCCTCATGGCCCTGATATCATTCTTACTTGGTTGTGGAGCCATGGTACCTAAAAAACGATATTCACAAAACTAATTAGTCCCATGAATTAAAAATAAAAACAAGAATCAAAACTTGACTGGAACAAGAAGAGACTACGAGAGATTTTTCATGAGTTGTAAGGCTCTCATGGATGCAGTGTTCAGCAATTCTCAGTTACTGGAATTGCATCTATAAAACCAAGCATGACTCGTAGAATGCTCTATGAGTCATAAACTGAGTCGTAGAAATAACTCCATATCAGGCTTATCACAGGTGAAACTCTACAAGACCTGTCTACGAGTCGTCTTATAAGGTCCCCAAAATTTTTGGTCTCTGGAACTTTTTATGAGGGCTAACTACAGATCCTAGATTGATCCACGAGCTGTAAAAAACCCTTGTGACTTTGTCCAGAACCCAAATTCTTTTCAGGTCCATCACACGAGTTCCTACAATCCATTTTTGTACTAAATTAGACAACACCAAAGCAAAAGAAACCCACACCACCTGATTTAGCACAAAATAACCCATCCCCATACATGTGTTACATTCAAAACAAGCCCATCAACAGTGATCTAGCATGCAATCCAAATGGTCCGACCCTTAGTTCAAATTTTTAGCAACAACATAAATTTCAGCCGACTACATGATAAATATTCAATCAATTTAATTCATTTTGACGGCATTCATATTATTCAAACACAACAATGGCTACCAAGACATTTTTTGATCAACTAGTTCCATCCTAACTAGGTTATTATATCAATAGCATGATCAATTTCATGGAGTAGAATTTTAGTAGTCTAAAAAATAGCACAAACTCTAACCTAATCCAACATCAACCATCATTCACATTTACAATTGATAAATTTAGGTTTTAGGGGCCAAAAACTTATCAAATTTAGCGTAGATTAGGTCGAAATTAATTTGGGGAAGCATAGAGGAGCCGAAAACCTAAGAGGGAGGGTTACTAGAATATTCGCCGAAAAATGGCGTGGATGCTGGAGAGGATGGTCGGACCAACGTGGGGGAGGGGTATGTAGGGTTCATTTTAGGGAAATTTGATTAAAAGTGGTGTCAAAGTAATTTTGACCCCTTTTTATATACTTACCAGGTCGGGTTGTAAAAGTGTTGGGCCTGGCTTCACGAGTCGTGGAATGTTCTACGGATCATGCTCTCATGGAATCTTGGATCCCATATTTCAAACCTATATTTTACGATCCTGTTTACGAGTTTTGTAATGAAACACGACCCATAAGGAGGTTTCGTAGAATACTTCTAACACTTAGTCATATGCTAGAAAACTTACCTAGGGTCCACGAGCCCCATTCACGACCCATATTTTATTCTACGGATCATAAAGTTAGCTCGTGGATTGGAGTGCACATAAGTTTTTCTCACTGGACCATTCTACGAGATGGTACATGGGTCGTACAATGCAGTACGGCTTGTGTAGTCAGTCGTAAAATGACCTTTTTAGCCCAAAATACCTAATTTGATCTTACACCTGCAGAACCTGCACAAACACACTGTTACCCTATATTCCACCAATCCAATGTCCATATATTACAACAAAACTACTAAAAACATTAGAAACTACCTAGCAAAACGTAACAAAAACTATGTTATTACAACAATTAGCTTGGGTTGCCACCCAAGAAGCGTCTGATTTATTATCATGGCATGACATGGACTATCTGATTACTCAGACTTCATCAATAGCCCAAACTTCCATCTTCAGCTTATCTGGCCTCTTTATTGATCGATAGAAATTGAAGGTGACTTTCTCATCGTTCAACCTAAACTTAAGTAGGCCAGATTCCATGTCCACTAGGGCTCTCCCAGTGGCTAAGAAAGGCCTACCCAAGATGATTGGGACGTTAAAGTCAACTTCGCAGTCTAGGATCATGAAGTCTGTGAGGGATATGAACTTATCTACTTTGACGAGAATGCCATAAAGTATTCTAATAGGTTTCTTCATCGTACGGTCAGCCATCAACAGTTTCATACTTGTTGGGGCAGGGTCTTCCAGGCCAAGATTCTTGAAGATAACAAGGGGCAACAAGTTTATGCTGGCACCAAGATCACACAATTCCCTTACGAACTCCACCTCACCGATGGTGTAGGGAATGGTAAATGCTCCCAGGTTTTCTCGCTTCTGCACTAAGGATCTGGTCACAATCACACTGCAGTGTTGGAGATCTTGTGAGAGCTCCTGACTCATGGTGTATTTCTTTGTCACCAAATCCTTCATAAACTTCGCATACCGAGGCATCTTCTCCAATGCTTCAAGTAGGGGAATGTTGATGCAGAGTTGTCTCAACATTGAGAGGAAGTTCTTAAACTTACCCTCTTCCTCCTTCTTCTTGAGCCTTTGTAAGAAAGAAGAAGGAGGTCGAGGGATGGGTCTAATCATCTGTGGTGCTAGCGCTGCATTATCTTTCCCTTTATCTGCATGACCATCTCTATTACCAGTACTTTCTCTCTCAACCATCTTCTCGTGAACAACATCATCATCATCCGGCATACGAGGATCAATGGTCTGCTTTCTACCACGTGTCATGACCTCCATACACTGCCCATCATTCTTAGGATTTTAAATAGTATTATTGGGCAAGGTACCTTTTACGCGATGCTTGAGTTGGGTAAATATTTGACCAAATTATTGCTCAAGCTACTTTATCGTCGTAGAGTGAGACTCGATCTTTTGGTTAATACTGGAGATGTCTGATTTCATCCCCCTAAGAATCTCATCTTGCATGTCAGCTTTTTTCAACAAACAGTCAAACATCTCTTCAACTCGATATGTGTCATCTCCAGAATCTCGATTGTGTGGTGGGACATATAGACCAGCCCTGAAACCATCTTTGCGGCCCTAATCAGCATCTCTATCTTGGCCCCTATTTCTGTCATAGTAGCCTCTTCTGTTGTTGTATATGAAGACGCCATCTCTCCCATAGTTTCGACCTTTATTTCCTGGCCCTAGGAGCCAATAGTGGGAGCTCAGACAACCATAATGTTGCACTGCCAGTAAGCGAGAGTGGAAAAACACGAAGCCCAATGGCATCTATAGATAGGTTTTGATTTCTCATAACACTCTTACAAACAAACACAACATTATGTAGATAGTTGTGTGGATCATCGGATGGTTAGCCTGTGAATATCCCACGGTTCTACAACATTTGTAATATCCCACTCGAAATGATAAACTTAGTGTCGTCTGGCAGTGGAGGTAACACTATAGCTCCAATGACATCCATTTCCATGGGGTCAAGCCGATATTGGTTCCGATCGTATGTTACGCCTTGCAGACCCTGTGGTTGTGGATTAAGAAGAGGTGGGTTTCCATTGTTATTATTCGAATTCAGTGCAGCGTCAATCGCAACACCATCAGCATTATTCGCACTCTCCCGGTCCATCCTTCTCAGCATTTTCTGAAATTTTGGATCAAATAGAGTCAAGGGATCGCCTCGGCTCCGGGTGTTGTGCATACACTACACCTGCATGCTAAAATAAAACAAAACAACAAGAAATGTAAAATTAGGTAAACAAAGATTAATCCCTAAATTACTTGAACTAAATAAGTCTAGTCATATTCCTCGACAATGATGCCAAAATGCTTGATGCCACTCAGGCCACACCTCCTTTAAGAGGTAAAGCAGTCGATGTCAAGTATTTAACCTAACCAAGGTTAGGATCAAATCTCATGAGGAATGCGGTAGACTTTAGAGTAGTTCAGTTGTAAAATGGGTCGATTAACCTAATTATATCCATAGAAAGAAGAAAACAAATGGGGGGTTTGCAGAATTAAAACTAAGTAAACTATATTAATGTGGTTGAGATGTATTCAATGGACAAGCTAACTAGGGTGATGTGTTCCCCATGGATCCCCAACTTGATTATCGGATATATGTAAACTTTTCAAGTGTATAGGTGTAGGACAGTAAGTTAGGTTCACCTAAACCCTTGATCCGATGATTAGGTAAATTTTATCCCAGAACTTGATTTGTCTCTGTGATGTGTCTATACTAACCCTTACTTTAATCCCAGTACAACCTCCCCTTAATTCTATTAGTTTGATTAGACGAGAAAAAGCTTAATTTCCTCCTTTTAATTACCTCTTTTCCCATTCGTTACTTCCTTTATCCGGCAAGTAATACTAGGTGAATTCTAACATTGGCCACCCGTTAAAAAATAATTAAATTGAAGAGGATTAATTAATACAACCTAATACACCTTCAAAGAATTACACGATATTCGATTTTACCTTATTAGTTCCTCATGGTTCTCACAATCCTAGTTATGGATTTAGCTATGCATGACTGGTGTAGATGCAGAAATTATGAAAGAGAACAACATAATTAAGCACTTACATGGATGAGATTGAGAATAAGAAATCCAACTCTTCGATTAAGATTGCAAAAATCGAATTAAGAACACAAGAAGTTATTTTTCTATTACTAAGTATACTAAAATATGTCAATAACACAAAACTCTCTGAAACCCTAGAAAAGTAACATTAAAACCTTTTTACAATACGTAAAATACAAAGCCAAAGTGAATCAGGAAAACTATGTCAGCGAACTTTATGGGGCCTTTTCACGACTCGTAGACCACTTCACAACCCGTAGATTGAGGTTTTATGGACTCTAGTAGTATTCTGGATATGACTTTCATGAGATCATTCCATGAGCCGTGTAAGATTCTACTACTCGTGGGAGGTTTCGTCTAATGACTTTCCTATACTTCTCCACTTTCTGATCCTCAGGGCACGACTATCACTCTACGGCTCGTATGTCCTTGTACGGCTCGTGAATCCTCCTCGTAGAGTTGACTTCAAGTTTTCACCCCTCACTGGAAGTTGATACGGAACAACTCTATGGCTCGTGAACTCCTCCATGACCCGTAGAGAGTTTCGTGGATCACCAAAAACCAATAACTTCAGCATATTTTTTCCAAAGCTTTGACAACACTGTAATCATGCAAAATAAACACAAAAACACAATTAAATCTACTAACATCGCTTTAAGAACACACAAAATTCAAAGTTTTAGACATCAAAAGTGTTGCATTTCGATAGCACATCAGACATACGGTACGTAGAAGGAATAATGGGTCGTACTTAGGTTTCATGGGTCCAAGGGTGAAATTCCAATAGCTTAAGTTAGGAGAACCATCATTGTACGAGGGTGTTCATGAACAATAGATGTTTCCACGAGCTGTAATTTGTGATTATGGAATGGTAGCCTAACATGATGGAAAAACATGCCCTCTGAGTTCAAACACGGACAACAGAATGACCTGTGGACCCATTTTATGGGGCATAAATGGTGTCATGGATGATGATTCAGAGGATGTTTTAGAGGGAGCAAAAACTAAAAGGACGAGACCCATTTTCACGACGCGTGGACTGGACCATGACTCGTAATTGGAGTCTCGTGGTCAGGTTTAGGAGGTTTTAAAAAGGGATATTTTCAGTAACTCCTTGTATATAGGCCTATGCTATGTAATTTATACCCTAAAGGCAGCCCTTTCTAGCCTTAAACGACCCTAATCTAATTCATTTCAACTCACTCTCAAAATAACCTAAGTCCAACTCCTCCAAAACACTCTCAAGTTCATCCAAGGCATTCATAGGTAAGGTGCAAGTTAGGATTTCAGATTTCTTTACTTCCAAATTAGATTCTCTCAACCAAAACACACCAAGGTATGTTGGTTTTGATTTGTGGAGACATTTCCTCCATAAAGCTCAATTATTCCTTTTCCCCATTTACTTTCAAGCTATGGGTGATTTTTGAAATTGCATGAACTTCTTTCATATGTTGATATTTTGAAGTATTTTATGACATTCTAGTTTTGTATACTATTATGTAATGGAATGCCAGGAGAAATTTATGATTTAAAGGAGGGTTTCATGATGCCTTAACTAAGCTTTCTTTTTGTCTATGGTGGGTTGTTTGAGTGTGTCCAATAGTCATAATCTATCTTATTTATGCATATTACCTTTCCATTTCATGAATTTAAATTTTCATGCATGAACCCACCTTATTTTGAACTAAAGTTACATGTTCAGATTAATGAAAGGTCTTACCTTATGAAATGCAAGTTTACATATATTATGAATGTTGAGGGATATAGAGTAAGTTATGATTCCATGGAAATGAAATGATATTTATGCAAAACCATGTTGCCCTCTTATGATGATTATGGTTCGTAATAAGCTACTCTTACCAAGGTATTAAGATTTATGAGCTTATGCATGCTATGTCTATATTTTTGTATTATATGGGATTAGACTTAGCACCGAGAGGACCTTGGTAGGTTGCCATTGTTCCTTAACTGCGTACAATAGGATATGAATTAGCTAGTGGATCCACAAAGAGCTCCATGTATATGTTTGATTACCAAAATGGGTATGTTCCCATGAGGTTCATGTAAAGCACTCTCTGAAATGGGTAAGATATCGTTAGGTGAGGTATAATCTACCTTGGCAAGTTGACTATTCATTTTTTGGTTTGGAGGAAATATCAGAATTTTATATAGTGTCACAACCCGGATAGGGGGCCTAGATGTGACATGGCGAAAGAGGACATGAAGACCCTCGATCAAGCCATCAAAGCATCATCACACTCATCATCGGTTCGGAAACGCGGAAGCTAAGCACATAACACATAAGCTCTAAGGGATTCGGGACTTGGAACTCAAGCTATGGGGAAAATATCGAGAATGGGACAATTATGTATTCACATAGCATGTAATATAATCTCTAAGGACAAGGAAATATAGGATTTCCACTATGGGGGCACACCGGGATCATGAGACTTGCCACATAAGCACATAGTCATTCACAATACCCTATCATGCAAGTCAATATCATAACAAGAGAACATGATCAAGAGACAAGCTAAATAATATCATATTAGATAATAAGGATTCAACACACAAACCAAACGTACAAGAGTATAGATTTGTCCAACAATGCCTCTACATAGATGAGCGGGACCTTGACAAGTTTGAGGCTCACCCTCAAGTCAATAGAAAGTAAGTACATGAAAATAAAGTGGTAGAGAGATGGTGGCTATTACCCTTGAAAAATAGGGCTCACCACTAGCAAGTCTTCAATAGAGTATCAAGCGTCGTCCGGAGGAATATAGATATCACCCTCGTCCCCTACATAGTTAGAACATGTAGAAAAGAATATGGGTTAACACAATTAAGCACTAAGTATGTGGGCATGCAATGCATATGACAAGTATAGTATGGCCCAACAACATGACAAGGGGACCAATGATATGAAAGGAGTGCACGTAGCCAAAGAGTAATATAACAAAATGTTATGCCATGATGCCTGGGAAGCAATCCTATGATCATATATATAGCGGGGGAGTAACCTCAACCGAAAATGCAAAAAGATCCGAACGAGCTACAACCCGAACCCGGTACTACTTGCCAAAGGTAATACCCTAACATCCTTAAACAAGGAGATACAAAATAGATCAATCCGTAATTAGGAAGAACCCATGGTGGGACATGGTTTGGAGGAATAGGCAGGGTCTCTAAGTACCTCATTGACCACCTACTACCTCGGTGCTAAGCTCATCCCACGAGAATACATATAGGTACATGCAACATTTAAATTTGGAGACTTACCTTTGTTTTCAAAACATGCATACTTAGTCAAAACAAACCCATTGTTCAAAACTTGTTCATGCTTGAGTCAAAAGCTTATCAAA